>MJUU01063595.1:31399-50459 GCA_002080025.1 Modiolus philippinarum | reverse complement strand
AAAAAAAAAAAAAAAAAAAAAAAAAAAAAAAACAAAACATAATTAAAGGTAGTACAGACAGAATCAGAATGAGAATATTTTATTACCAAATTAGGGCCCCAGGAGGGCATGCTACATCAAAGACAAAATAAATAGGAATAGGAGTAGACAAACTTAATAGGAATTCCAGAAAGCTGCATTTGGTATACTGCACCTAAGAAAAGTCAGTGGAAGGGTTTAATCGGCTTTTGCCACCCAACCACCTTTTCTCTGCTGTTTTCAGATTAATTAATGTGCGGTCTGTTCGAACGGTATTTTGTAGGTTTAGCATTCAGCCATTGTTAGCATATGTAAAGCATGAGACGTATATCCAATATATCCAGCTTGTGTAATTGTCATGAGTTTATGTTTTGAAAGATTACTTTATACTTTAGTAACAAAAACCTCCAATTTCAAAGACCACTTGAACTTTTTGATTTCAAGCATTTATAAAAAGATAGGTCAATCAATTCGAATGGTGTTATTGAAAAATATTCGCAAGCTTTCGTTAGATGGAAGGCTCAGTCTCTAAAGCTTTAACACAAACACTTCCCAGTCCTGGCATTCAGAAAAAACAGAGATTTATAAGATTTGTTTAAGAATAGTGTGCTTCATGTGTCGACATGTCTTTATTTACGTATACAGGTACATGAAACTATTTTTAGGATACAGAAAGGAAAAAGCTAGGGGACAAACTCGTAACTTAAACCGTCTTAAACGTGTGGAACAGTTTACGATGAAAGCTAGTAAATCAGAAGGCACTTAACCAGTTGAAAGTCACGAGTTGCAAATGGAAAGACTTGCCCCCGCATTTATAGGGATGACATAAACGAAATAAGCATCTCTGCTAGTTATGTGTTTACCCCCTAATAAAACTCAACCTCTTTTGATATCGCATGCCTGCTTTCATTTGTGTTTCTTAATTCCAACCTCATTCATCTAGGTCCTTCTAGCTCTTGTACCCACACTCCTCAGTGGACAAAGTACTTAAGCAGTGGCTTGGATTTTTTTTGTAAGTCGTAGTACTTATGAGAATCATTCACCCAGCAATTCTACCTAGTACACAACTAGGTGGACAAAGTACTAATCGTGGTTTGGATTTCTTATACTACATCCTTGTAATTGAAATATAGTCAATTATTCCGTTATAAAAAGTATACTGTGTATGGAAGATTTACGGGATCAAAATACCTAAAATGGTCTAAATATATATACGTATACGTTTATACGTAAACTTTTCCGTATACACATTCGATGCAAAAGGTCTAATAAATTGTAAAATTCTATATCTTGTAATATTCTTTGAATGTATAGCATACTTGGAAACATCAATACGTAAGCGAAAAAGCACACCATTATTAAATATCATCTATGTATTATTATTTGAAACAACGCGTCTACAGATACATTGAAGTACCAAGCAATGGAGCGATCCTTTTATTGTTTTATTTTGAAATCGTCATAGGCGAACAAAGACCATTTTCGACATACATAGTTCATATTTATAGTTTTCAAATGACAGCAATCCTGCAAAAAAAAAATTAACATGACTGTACTTAGATATATAAAAAATATATTCCACAAGTCAGCAATTTTTAGCACCCTTAGTCATTATAACACATATATAAATTTTTTTTTTAAACTTATATTGTTTTGCTTAATTACATTTCATCTACCGATCTCTCTAAAAAGATGTTATTGCAATTATGATAAATTTAAAAGTTTTAAATGAAGGAGCATCAATTCAAAATAAAAGGATTTTTCAGTGAAACAATTCTTTAGATCGTCTGACAGTCCGAAAAATTGGTAATAAAATAAAATGGATAACAGGATACACTTAAAATGGCCGAAAAACACAGTCACATGAAACAATATATCAAGGAAATGTACAAGAAAAATCACAAACAAAACACAATTATAAACAACGAAAGAAACTCGGTACAGCCGTTCTTGGTAGCGACACTAGCAGAAGCCAGGGTTAAAGCGGTTAATGGATATTCAAACCTCCCCTTCTCTGAAATATTAGTTATGTCGTCATCGGTTAGTATTAGATTTTCCCTTTAATATATAAATGAAGAGATCAATTATTGTTCATACATTACAATTATTATTATTATTATTATTTTTATTATTATCATTATTATTATCATCAATATATTATACATGAAGTAACAATTTCATACCATTATAAGGAAGGTTTTATTTATTTATTTTATTTTATTTCATTTTATTATATCTATGAATCAGCTTTGCATAAATTCTGTTAGGTTCAGAAAAAAAACTGTTTTTAAATATGGATACATGATGTAATCGTTCAAAATTTCCTTCCCTTTTTTATCAATATTCAATTTCGATCCCATTTCATGCTTTAGTTACTTCATGGGTTTTTTAATAGTTAATCAATGTCAGAACCATGTCTAAACTTTGTCAAATCTAACATCAGTTAAAGCAATATATTATACTTTACACATGTTGTTTCTCTATATGTCTTTGTTACCAAGCCGGTCCAATATATAGTATATTGACCAGGTCCGGTCCAATATAATGGAAAAATGCGAAAGTGCATTTCAAGTAATTATACATGTCAATAAACATTCCCATCGTAATTTTTGCCATTTTTGTTTTTTACCTGAAATTCATTTAATCATGCTAATGAAATATACATGAGATTTGAAATTGATTATTTCGAAAACAGGTTTTAAAATGATCTAAAATAGCATAACCCTTTTCCAATGTTTATTTCATAAAGGTATTGATTTTATAGAGGAATTGATCTTGCATTTGTTTTAATTGTTGGTTTTCGAAATGCTTAAATGTTATCTGAACTAATTAAGGAGACATAATTTGTCGGAAAGGTCATCTATTTATTTACATGACTAAATTGATAAATTGCAATATGGCCCTCAGTGCCACGAACTATTTGTATAATAACACCATGATTCTATTTTTCCTTGTTAAATTCAGGATGTGATGTTTTATTTGTTTTCATCTGTTTTTACAGTCTTTAATTTGAGAAGAAAAAAAAAAATAAAAACAAAAACAAAAACAAAACCAAAAATAAAAAAACCCCAAAAAAAAAAAAAAAAAAAAAAAAAAAAAAAAAAAAACGAAATTACGAAAGTTACTATAATGTTTTTACAATTTACAAAGAAGCTTTTAACTTATTAACATAATAAAAACATACATTTTACTCAATTATTAAAACTTAATGTGCTAATAATTTAACAGTATACAGTTATTTCATGCCCTTGAAGGGAACAGCTAGAACTATTGTCCAGAGGTGATCGAAATAACTTGCGAACTGTTGGCTGAGGCCGAAGGCCGAAGGCAACAGTTCGGAAGTCATTTCCATCATCGAGGGACAATAGTTATGCTGTTTCCTGAAACGGGGCATGAAATAACTGTTTTGTTAACTTAAATAAACAATAAAAATCTTGCCTTTAAAAGAGGCAAACGGCTTAAAGTTGAATGACGTTCTACTGCGAAATTATTTTGCGCATGGAACAGTTCGGCCGGAAATCGGTAAACAGTTAACTGTTCCACCCGATGTTAAAATTTTCATGAAAATAGTAAAAAATGCTGCATATGAATAAATGTAACTACAAGTTAATACATTTTTTGTCGGATCAAAAACTGCATGTCTAGTACACAAGTTCAAACTGTTGCACAATATTAATGTTATTTAACTTATCACTCCTGTACGTCTTTTTATTTTAGATATACATACTTATTGTCCGCTATTTTCAGAAGGTATTGTCTTGAAAATAATTTACAAGTGTTGCTTTTACATGCAATTTCATAGGGTATTCTGTTGAAACCATAAATTAACATTAGTGTAATCATATCCTAATTTGGCTATTTTATCACAATTAGGATATATGGTTATATCCCATTTGGATATTTCACCAATTTTTTTATGGTTTATTACATTTCAATGATGCGTAATGAAACACAAAAAATGATAAACTTCGTGATTTAGTCAGCAAATGATATATCGTGATTTCTTTAACGATGCTGCATTTCACCAACAGAGACTGCAAAGAATATTTCTGACAAAATTCAAGATTATCACATTTATAAAGGCTTGAATTAGCAACGCAAGAGAAACGGTAAGTGTGCGAAATATTTTTAGATTAAATTAGAAGTTTAGTTTGTAAAAATATGTACAGATATTCAGGTTTCAAAAACCATTGTTACAGCCTAAATTTTGTACATTTATAGTATTATATAAGCCACTAGATTCCTTAAGGTAACCGGCAGTTTAGCGGCGATCACTTTTTGAACCTTTTTCTAAATAACGTTTTGTCATAGTCATTTTTTTCCAGATAGAGGTCATATAGTTAGTAGTCTTCCTGTATAAGGTTTCATTGGTATGTTTATTATTCTGTAGGGAAACAGGATAGAGAAAGGAGAGGTTTGGGTACCCATTATCGAGTTTAACTCCACCGCTAGCTTTTGGTAGTGGCGGTACCAAGTTCGGCTATCCCGATTTCCTGTCGTTTTTAAATTTGTATCTAAGCAGTTATGTGTTTTTTTCTGGTGCGGTTCCTATGTGGATTTTGGCATGTGATTGTAGTTTGCAGCGATTGTAGATGTTTACTGTTATCTTGACTTTATAATGAACAAAGAGAAAAACTCTAGAAGAAATCAAAAGTCATGTTCATATGATTATTTCTCCATGCTTAATTTATTAATCACCAAAAACTTTATTTCTTAAACTATCACAGTTTGTTTAATTTGACTGTAGATAGAGAATTCTTTAAAAGAAGCTGCATAGAACGATTGTTATCTCCTTAAAACTCAAGTTTTCGCTAAAACAAAGTGGCTACTTTTTTATCATAAATTGATCTGTAGAAAATTTGCATCATCCTTTTGACATCAGAAGTACATCCCTAAAAGCTCTAACCCTTTAGATTTATAATTTTTTTGTATCATGATAGGGCATTAAACCATACAAATATAATTCACAAATAACTGGTCAAATATCCCAATTGGGATATAACCATATAGCCCTATTGAGATATAATAGCCCAATTTGGGTTTCTCACAACCTGATTAATGCGAGCTTTTTTGATTAAGTGTTTAACTGATTCAATAACAGCAGCCTCGTAGATGTTTCACCTGTCGATTCTATTATCATCGATACTTTACTTTATCTTTCAGAATTGTCAATTGTTACTGTGCACTCCATCTTTAACGAGTTAAATCCTCTCTACACTCTATAAATTATCTCTCCACTTTTAAATAAGCAAAATCATTTAATTTCGCGTACTTAAAATTAGAAATACTAAACAAAAGAGTGTAATAACCCTTTTGAACAAGATAGGGTCATTCTTTTAGAAATGAGTTTTTAATAAAAACAGTTGTCTATTTTCAATATGATTGATTACCTGTTTCAGTGGCTTCGTTTGTTTGTTTTTTATCCGTCTAATATTGAAAGTCATAAAAAAAATAAATAAATGTAGTAAGTAAAGGGAGCATTTTAGCGAGTTTAGGAATAAGTTAAATGTTTATGAAAATAATGATTAGTGTATATGTTACAGGGAATCTGTGAAATCAGGGATTACTTATAATCCCTAAAAAATCAGGGAATACATGTAATCACTAAATTGCTTGGGGATTACGTGTAATCCCTAAATTTTACCAGTGATTACATGTAATCCCTGATTTTTCTTGAGATTTTTACACGTTTTCCCTAACCTCCAATACTCCAAATAAAATAACATTCCAAAGGGTTTTCATGGTTTTTTATGTCAAAAACTGATGTGTTGTGTAGGGGGGGAATACGGCTTTGCATTGTTCTTGTTTCCTTTTTCATCCACCAAGTGGGAAACGCGAATTCTCCTTTCCCGATTTACATATTTGTGTTTCTGGGAGAAACTAGCTATACACGGGTAATTAACAGCTTATTCATTCTTCTTCTCCATTATATTTGTTCCGGGGGACTAGATCTAGATTTAATTAGACAGCTTATACTTTCTTTTGAGGCTGGACCCTGGTAATAATAAATTACAACTTCATTGAAAACAAAATATGAAGTCTATTGAATTTAATTTATGCAGGCCTCATATTTCATAAAATCAAGAAAAAAATCCAATTTTCAGAGTTAAAATAATTGTAAAAATGGATAATTTTCAGATTTAAAATAAAAATAAAATGGAAATTTTCAGTATTATAAAAATCAATAAGAACGAAATTTTCATTCTGGGCTGAGGTTAATTAGCCAGTTTTAACACAACTAGACCTCAATAGTACTTTGGTGGTCCCTTGTGTTTTTTTATCTATGCTATATCTAAGATAGCCACCATTGAACCTTATAAAAAAAAAACTGAAACATTCTGTACAAAAGATTTTTTTTTCAGGTTTAGAATATTTCCGAGAAGTATTACTAGGGGGGTATAATTTAACATCAAACATTATTGTTTAAATGTGCTATTGTTCTTAATTTTTGACATAATTTTTGCTTTTTCTTGTATGCAAAATGAGGATATATTTCTTATATTTGGGTTGAAAAATATCAATAAATCACATAAATATTCTTTAATTGTGTTGAATATGCAAATAGTCACCAGAAGATGACCCCCAATCTAACTAAATGCATAACAACAAAGAGTATTGACTGTCAGGGAAAACGTGTAAATATGTTGAAAAAAATCAGGGATTACATGTAATCCCTAGGATTTTTAGGGATTTCATGTATTCCCTAAATCGGCCAGGGATTACGGGAAATCCCTGATTTTGTCAGGGATAACACGTAATCCCTAATTACACAGATTCCCTGTAACATAAATAACAAAATACCGAAGTAACTGTTAATTCACTTTCTTCATTTCTTCATTTTGACAACTTATTTCTCTTCAGTGCATGCCAAACATAATTTTATGAAACACAATCATTTAGAAATCCATAAACCAAAATATCTGTAAAGTCTGACAGAGAAACATTACCAATAGAATGTAGATAGGAAGCAAAAATTACCTAATGACAGAGCTATGAAAGAGGGAGATATTCCCTAATATTAAACATAAATTTCTTCAATTTAGATATTGTTACTGTGTGAATAAGCATAAAAACGGGACCAATGCATCATCACTTGTTTCTCTCCCTGAAGACAGATATATACATAGGTTAAACAATTTTATAACTAATTGTAATTTGTTTAAACAAAGGAGTATCACCTTACTTTAAAGTTCTGCTCTTGGTTGATTTAAGCGTTTCTCTGGGACCTTTTAGTGTATCCATGCTCTTTTACAATTTGAACATATTTTATTTTTGGCTTTCAAAAGGTTTTGTTTTACCCCCGATGAAAAGAAAAGTCCTCAGATGAACCTTAATTAATTGCTAATTTATTTTTTGTTAAAACATGGAAATGAATATTTACATTTAACGTGATATTATTGTGTTGCGTAGTGTTTAATTGATTCGGCGTCAGAAGGGTCGGGGATTTGTTTACATGTCACTTCAATTATCATTGACACTTTACTTTATCTTTCAGAATTGTCAGTTCGTACTGTGCACTCAAGCATTGACAACTTAAAAGATCTCTCCACTCTTTAATTTTCTCTCCACTTTTTTGTTTAGCCGAAATATTGAATATGCGTACTTATAAAAAGAAATACTCACGTCTTCACGGATTTCACATAACTGGCTTGACTAATTCCTGGATTGACGCACTGTGCCGCTAGCGAAGCAGAATATGCTTATCCATCCGGAGCACCTGAAATCACTCCCGTTTTTTTTATGGGTTCACACTGATAGTACTTTAGTTTTTCGTGTTGTCTTGTATATCATATTGTAAAATTTTAGTTTTGTCTTAGTGAGTGATGTTTGTGATACCGATTTGTCCTTGTGATTGTTTGAATACTAAAGAGATTTAACAAAGCTTTTCAAAAATTTACCATGATGCTGTTTGAGAGTTAGAGAACTAACATATACCATGGCCTTCAATTGATTTTGTCTAATGGTTAGAAAATGCTATTTACCAATGCGCTACCAAACAGCTATTTTAAAACAATATATGCTAGACTGATAGTGTGACGGGTGTCGCTAGCGGGGCAGGACATGCTTACTCTTCCGGGGCACCTGATGTCACTCCCGGTTTTCATGGTGGTTCACACTATGAGTGCCTTAGTTCTTAATACTGTCTCTTTATTTCCGTGCATTGTAGCTGTCTCACGTCTTTGTTTTGTCCTTGTTTTTCTCTGTTGCCGTTTATGCCATGTCTTTGGATTTGGATTTTTTTAGTCCTCGTTTCTCTTGCTACTTCGGTATTCTACTGCCGTTTTTTCAACAAAAATGTTTAATAACCCTTTGAATATTTTTAAAAGAATGCAACTGTCGTAATTTTATTCATACCAAAAATTACCCCTTTTTCGTATCATTGATTACCTGTTTCAGTGACTTCGTCTGTGGTTTTTATCCGCCTATTTTGGAAGTCATTAAAACCAAAATAAATTTGAATAAAATATTATAAAATAAATAAAAAGGAGGCATTACAGCATTTATAAATATGAAAATATGTTTATACAAGTAATTTCATGATAAATGAATAAGTTGGATTTCTTTCTTAAATAGTTACTATATTTTTTTCATCTTAAACTGATGCGTGTTTAAATTGTAATTTTGCATGTGATCTTTGAATAAGAATAATAATAATCTTTGGCAATAATTTCTGAGCAGCTCAACATAAGCAAAAATGGCAGATTATATCTTCTAGCAGTCAGTTTATTTCACTATTTACTACATTTATGAATGGTACAATGTTTTCATTGAATGCTGTTTTCGACTCTTTTGGTACAGTTCTAACAAATAAATAAATACCGAGGTTACTGTGAAATTAATTTCTGCATATGTGTATTTCAACAACTTATGTCTCTTCAGTGCAAATAAAATCTAAACGTTTGGAAAACCATAAGCTCAAGGTGTTTAAAAACTGATAGAGAACAAACAACTAACACGATATAAATGTAAAGCCAAAATCAGCTAAGGGCAGAACTCTGCATGAGGTAGGTACTCCTTAGTTTCAACAAAATTTACAAAAAATTAGATATTGTTAGTTCGAAATAGAATCGACTTTCGGGTCAGCATAGAAGTACTGACTGCTGGGCTGGCGAATACCCTCGGGGACTAACAGTACACCAGCAGTGGGCATCGACCCATCGACCCAAATTGTCGAATGTTTATACTCCTCACTAAACACGTAAATTCGCTATTTTGGTATTTATTACCTCTGGGCCGATACCTCTGCTAGTGGACTATTAGTCCCTGAGGGTATTCACTTACCCAGAAGCCTGTACTTCGGTGCTGGCCCTAAAACCAACTTTATTTGAAAACATGCAATATATAAATTTAACCAAATTTTGTTCGAAACTAAGGAGTATTTCCTTTTTGCATAGCTCTGTCCTTTTTTGTTTTCTATCAGCTTTTACAAATAATTCAGTATATAGATCTCCAAATGTTTATATTTTACGAAAGGATATGGAGTAAATGAACATGAGACCATAACGCATATGTTAACCATGTTAATTCCAACTGCAATAATTTTAATGAGCTGTATGGCCATTTCGGAAATTAATTTCTCATCAGCAGCACTAGAACCCAAACAAAGGAAATCCATAATTTAAAAAAAAATGTTTAAAATCCATGAAACCAAACGAAATCCGAATAATAAGTAATATCAAATATAGCTAAGGACAAAACTACGATGGAGGGAGTTTGTCCTAAGTTTCAGAATTTACATAAATTTACATAAAAGTAATGGTACAAAGTGTACACATGAGATATTATCTCATGTACAAGTACACCATATCTAAGAAAAATGAAGAGTATACATCTCTACCACGGGGAATTGTTTTACCAACTCCACACTGCAATAAAAGACGAACTCCTGTATTAAATATTTTACGAAAGGATATGGAGTAGATGAACATGAGACCATAACGCATATGTTAACTCCAACTGCAATAATTTTAATGAGCTGTATGGCCATTTCGGAAATTAATTCCTCATCAGCAGCACTAGAACCCAAACAAAGGAAATCCATAATTTAAAAAAATGTTTAAAATGCATGAAACCAAACGAAATCCGAATAATAAGTAATATCAAATATAGCTAAGGACAAAACTACGATGGAGGGAGTTTATCCTAAGTTTTAGAATTTACATAAATTTACATAAAAGTAACTTTATGTTATTTTTTAGTTTTGACCTGCACTGGAAAGACATAAGTTGTCGAATGTGCACATGCAAAAACTAAATAAAAAGTAAATTCGGTCGGTAATTGTTTTTTAAAATAAATAATTACGGTTACACTGTAAATGTGAACAACAGATGCTACTTGCTTACCAGAATTCCTCTGAGATATGAGGTTAAACGTTATCTTGTCACTCCTACTGTATTTAGCAATAAAATATAAAGGTCTAAAATCTTGCTTGCTAAAATGAAGAGTAGTCAAGGATCGACTCAAATTGGAAATCTAGTGTTGTCAAATTATCCATCTTACAGAAAATACTTTTCTGTCTGCATTTTAGATCCTTTTCAATGTTTTTCTTTTTTCTAAAATTGAAAATTTGTATAAGATAAAATTTCAAACAAGAGCACTAATTACTAAATATATAATTAAAATTTGATATAAAAACAAGTAAGACCTGTGTATAACCATGCAAAAGTGTTGAAGCGACAATCTGTCAATCGTAAGTCATATTTACAGATCCACTAACATATTTCATTTGCAATTGAATCTGTAATGTTTAGCTTTATACGATGCACAAGCTCAATTCTTTTATACTCATCAAGTTTCTGGTGCATTTTAAATATACCATGGGCTGGAAAGAACCCGTGAACCCTCCCACTTATGAATCCCATCCACATTTTTAAGCCCGCTTACATCCCCTCTTTAAAAAAATACATGTTAACATGAGCATAACTTGCACGCAATGTCGGACGAGGGCCTTTTGTATCTCACCTTGCTATGCCAGGGTAAGCTTTTGCCATCACTTGGCGTCTGTCGTCCGTCCGTCCGTCGTACGTCGTCCTTCGTAAACTTTTCATTCAAAGATCTTCTCCTCTGAAACCACAAAGCCAATTGAAACCAAATTTGGTCACAATAGTCCTTAAGTGGTCACTGTTACAAATTATATCCGACAGTTTCGTACCTCATCCAAGATGGCCGCAGGTGGGAACATAGTTTTAATATCGGACCCTATGGAAAAACACATTCAAAGATCTTCCCAGAAACTACCACACCAATTATAGCCAAACTTAGTCTCAATGGTCCTTAGATGGTCCAATTCTAAATAGGTATCCGGCAGGTCCGTACTTTATCAAAGATGGCCACCAGCGAGGGACATAGTTTTAACATTGGACCTTATGGAAAAGACATTCAAGGATGTTCTTCTCAGAAACTGCTAGTCCAATTAGAACTAAACTTAGGCACAATGGTCTTTGGATGGTTCCTTCCAAAAAGGTATCCGACAGATCCGTACCTCATCAAAGATGGCCGCTAAGGGAGAACATAATTTTAACATTGGACCCTAGGGTGAAAAAACGTTCAAAGATTTTAAAGAAACTACTTTAATGATTCCAGTTAGAACCAAACTAAGTCACAATGGTCTTTAGATGGTCCTTCCAAAAAAAGGTATCCTCATCCAAGATGGCCGCCAGCCACAAAAATAATTTTATAATTGGGCCCTATCGAAAACACAATTTCAAAGAACAATTGGTCCAATTAAAACCAAATTTAGTCGCAATGGTCTAGATGGCCCCTTCCAACAAAGGTATCCGGCAGGTCCGTACTTCAACCAAGATTGCCGCCATAGGGGAACAAAGTTTAAACATTGGACCTATTGAAAAGAAGATGAACAACAATAAAAGCATTGTTCCTTTGTTTGTGTTTACCATGTATTTGTTGAGACTTTGTCTCATGTGCATTTACTCCATATCCGTTCATTCACCAACTCAAAGATCTTCTCTGAAACAACTAGTCCCATAAGAATCCAACTTAGTCACTTTGGTCCTTAGATTGTAACTTCCAAAAAGGTATCCGGAAGGTCCGTACCTAATCCAAGATGGCCACCAGCGGGAACAAAGTTTTGATATTGGACACTATGAAGAAGACATTCAAAGATCTTCTCAGAAACTACTAATCAAAATAGAACCAAACTTAGTTATAGTGGTCGTTAGATGGTCCCTTCCAAAAAAGTATCTTGCAGAATCGTACCTCATCCAAGATGTCCGCCAGTGGGAAACATAGTTTAAACATTGTACCCTATGAAAATACATTCAAAGATCTTCTACTTAGAAACAACTAGACCAATGAAAACCAAACTTAGCCACAATGGTCCTTGGATGGCCCCTTCCTGAAAGGTATCATTCAGGTCCGTACCTCATACAAGATTGCTGCCAGTGGGAACATAGTTTTAACATTGAGCCCTATGGAAAATATATCAAAAGATCTTCTTCTCAGAAACTACCGGTCCAATTTAAACCAAACTTACCCATACTGGTTCTTAGATGGTTGCATCCAAAAAGGTATCCTGTCCATACATCATTCGAGATGGCTGCCAGCAGGGAACATATTTTGAACATAGGACCCTATGAATTTTAAGACAAACCCCTATCCAAATTCTCATTTGAATTGTTGTCTGATCTGGGTTGTAATGGATGGAGCTCTCATTTGCCATGGAAGTCAGATCAGAAAACTGAAATTTTAGAAAAAAGTATTCTACTAGTTATATTATTTATGATTTCAGCACTATATATACCTGATATAAACTAGATTACAAGGGGAACCCCTGCCCACTTGTTTTTAATTGGTGTTCTGTTATGTGTTGCAATGCATGGTGAAGCTGTCGGTTGCCATGGAAACCAAACAAGAAAACAAAAATTAAAAAAAGGTATTCTGCTAAATTTTATGTGTTGTTTTCAGAAATAACCCCCACCCAAAACTTTTTGAAAGGGGCTTTTTTCATATTTTGATCTTGGAAATAATTATTACCTAAATTATAAGAGAAACCCCTGCCCGAATTATTTTTGAAAAGTGATTTTGAAATGGGTTGGAATAGATAACACATACAAATACATTTAAAGATCCTTTCTGAAAAAAAAAAGAAAAAACAAACTTGTCCAATTAGAAAACCATGCCGGTATATTAATGGTACCTAGCTTCCAATAAAGGTATTCGGAATACCACACTTCAACCGATATATATGGCTGCCAGCATTAAGGTAGTTTATATTTGATTCCATTAAAGAATTAGATTTCTGAAGTAAGTGAGAACCGAACCGTCAGTCTGAAAAGAACAATCCAAAGACAATGGCAACGTCGGAAAAACAAAGAAACGAAGACACAACATGAGCACAGCACAGAAAAGAAAATGAAGACAGGCACATATACAAAAATGAACAACACGGACCCAATAAAAACCATGGGTGAGATCAGGTGCACCGGTAGAGTAAGCATCCCCTGCTTCTTATAAGACACCCGCCGTGTTGAACATGTGAACTCCGGTAGTAAAGTCAAATCCGGTAGAGGAAAAACAAACTTTAGTGGCAAAGAGAAAGATCTGATGTCATCTGGGAAACAGATATCTCATAGCGGTCCACAAGATCGTGATGTCGACCGTGAAACTTCTGTAGTGATGACCTCAAGTTGTGAGCAACATACCCTTGCTTAAGAAGCCTATTTGTGAGCAACCAAGCTCTATCAAGGTAGTCACTGTATCGACTACAGGCCTTTGAGTAGCTAATGAGTTGGGAGATGTAAACTCCGTATGCTGGTGCTTTTGGAATGTTGCTACAAAGAAAGGGGAAGTTGACTATTGGAAAAGTGAAGTCATCGCGTTTGTCATATAGCCTAGTTTGTAGTGTACCTCTTTTGTCAATTTCAAGATGAAGATCAAGGAACGAGGCTGATGTGGAAATATCTGTAGTATCCTTACTTTCTAGCTCTTTTTGATAGATAAGATGAAGAAAATCACCAAAGCGAGGATTGGTTAGTGATAAAAAATCATCTATATAACGGAAGCTGACATTAAAGGACTGGGCCAGTTTTTTATCTTTATTTTGAAGAAGTCCTTTGATGAATTCAGCTTCATATGTGTGGAAATCACTAATCAAATTGGGATTAAACTTGATCACAAAAGTTCTCTGGTGCCCCCTTCAAATTTGCATTTGGAATGTCTTCATTCAATCCAAGAAATCCTCCAGCAGGGAACATAATTTAACATTGGACACGATTGGAAATGTTTTTTTTTGTGTGAGCCATTGTCCAGGTGAGCTATACAAGCTCTTGAGAGTCTCTTGTTTAGACTCACCCAAGATCATAAGGGAAAACTTCGTTTTGACAAAAGTTTTTCTTTCAGTTGCTTCAAAATGTTGATTGTTACTCCCCCTCCCAATTAAAAAAAGGTATACAATGATAGCCTATGGTATAAGCTTGACAAATATCTCACCTAAATACCATTTTTATACTCAATAAGTTATAAAGGTTGGAAAACCTTACCCTTACCCCTTCATAAATTTGACGTATTTTTTTAGATTTTTCAATGGTCTATAGAATCCAGTGTGTTTTGTTATTCAAAATGGTTACTGTGGATTTTAGTCCTTTAATGTCCTATCTTAAAAAATTAACATGGCATGATTATGATATGTTTTGAAAGACCAAACTATCACTTTTAAATAGGCAAAACAAAACAAATTTTTGATTATTTTTGTTTTCGACACAGTATTGTCCCTTTTTTGGTCTGCTCTTATCTATGAGTTGTTAAAATACATAAAAAGTTGGTATAAAATTAAAGAACATTAAATTTTCGTTAAAGCTAGAACAAATTAAAGTAATTTTGAAGTAAACATAGGCTTCCTACATCAATAAAAGTAACCCATACCCCAACAAATTTACTCTAAAATTGTCATTTTTTTATCTATATTCGCATAAAAATAACCAGAACACGCAAAAGGTGTGTTGTAAATTACAATGTTGCATGAATTACATCATCATTTGGTATTGTAACAGCCGTTTGTTAGTTTAAACTCAACATTTTGCACCTGATCACAAACATGATATCTTTATTGGGTCTGTGTTTTTCATCTTTGTGTGTGTGTGTGTGTGTGTGTGTGTGTGTGTGAGTGTGTGTTTGTATGTGTGTGTCTTCATTTTTCTATTTTGTACCGTTGTTCTGTAATGTCTGTGTTTCTTTCTTGATTCTGATGTCATAGGATTGTTTGTTTTCAATTGACGGTTCGGTTCTCACTTACTTGGTGAAAAATTGGAATTTTTAACATTTCAATATCGTCCAAAGTTAACTGTTAAATCGTTATATATTTTAAATCTAGGACATATCTGCAGATTTGCCAATTAATTGTTCCAAGCGATACATAGTTATCTTAAAACGCACTGTTTAGAAAAGCAAAGAGTGTTCAATGTGACTCTAAAAAAATCTACCCTTACCCCAACAAAATTAAACTTAAAAATCAGTAAAATATGTCTGTCTTTACATATATATGAACAAAACATGCTAATATTTTACTTTCTTTCTAAAACATGCAATTGATATGAAAAACATACTGCCTGTTGAAGAGGGTGCTGAAGCAAATTCAATCAAACTTTACAGGAATGATGCACTAAAGGTCCTTCACAAATAATGCTTATCTTGTTACGATCCGGCAAAGGACATGGTATATCGATTAACATTGGGCACTATTGGAAAATCACATTTTCACTTTCTACTCTGGAACCATTGCAACAAATTAGCAACGATGTACTAAAGGACTTTTACAAATATTGTTGTTTATTTGAACAAAATCATGGCCGTCAGCGCAGAACTTAGGTTTTACCTTGGACTTTATTGGAAAAAATTCATTTTCATTTTCTCTTCTGATACTGCTGAAGTAAAATAAACCAAACTAAACAGGACTGCCGTTTAGTAAGATTGCTCATTTTGATCAAAATCCGACAAAAACATGGCCGCCAACATGGAACATATTTTAACATTTGACCCGAAGCAGTAAATAACATTTTCATTTTCTCCTATGAAACCATTGATGCAAATTCAATCAAATTTTGCAAGAAAGATGTATAAAAGATCCGTTACAAAGATTGCTCTTTTCATTCTGTCAGTTCCGACAAAAAACATGGCGGGACCCGTGAAACTCAGATTCAACATTGGACCCCTTAAAAATATCACATGTTCATCTTCTTTTCTGAATCCACTGTATCAAAAGCAAGCAAACTTCACAGGAATTGTGTAGTTAAAGTCCTATACAAAGAATGCCCATTTTGTTTCCTTCCGATAAAAAACATGATCACAAGCAAGGACTAAAGTTTAACATTCGACTTTACGGGAATATAGCGTTCTAATCTTCTCGTCTGAAACCTCAGAAGCACATTCAACCAAACTTTACAGGAATGCTGTAATAAAGTTTTTTTTTACAAAGATTGCTCATTGGACAAAGAACATGGCAGCCAGAGCGGAACATAGTTTAACATTAGATCATATGGGAAAATCACATTTTCATCTTCTCCTCTGAAACCACAGAAGCAAATTGAAGGAAACTTTACAGGAATGATGTGAGGGTGCTTTACAAACAATCGCTCAACTCATTAAGATCAAAAAAAAAAAAAAAAAAAAAAGAAAAAAAAAACATGGGGGCAAGCACGGAATGCAGTTTAACATCTGAGCGTATGGAAAAATGATACATTTCATCATCTTCTCTGACACTTTTGAAGCAAATTTAACAAAACTGAATTGGAATGATGTAACGATGTAACGAAGGTCCTTTGCAAAGTTTACTCATCACAATAGGAAAAAAATATTGGTGCCAATGGCGGACATAGCTTAACATTAGCCCCATTGGTAAAAAACATCACGTTTTGGTCATGCATGGCGAAGAAGTACTTTTTCAGGTAAACGATACAGGGTAATTTTGTGAGCCTCTATTTTATATCTAATGTGTTTGTTCCGATTATGTAAATACAGAGATTCATGCAACATTTCATTGAATCAAATATTATCGTAAAGATAAAAAAAAATGTCAATATTTACCAGTACAATTTCCTTCATCCTTAACCTTCTTAACAAATATTCGTCATGTACACGTGGATAGTAGACTTTGTTCAGACTCTCAGATAATAATGAATAAACTAAGACTAAAATGTCAACTTCAGTTTATTTTGTAAACATTTTTATTTGTTCACAGTCAATAAACGCTGATAATTATTTTGATAATTATCAAACCAGGTAAAACATTTTTGATTATATCAATTTTTGCCATTCGACAAAATTATGAATTTACAGTAAAATTTACCCATTCACCGAAAATTCAACTCACTATTTTGTTTTTATACACCACTTGTTCTAATTTGCTTTATTTTTATGTTTTTAATAAACAATGAAATGATACGGAGTGAATATAAATGAGACAATGTCTCTATGAATACATTTTAAAAGTAGGCAATGGAACAAAGCTTTAGTTTTTGTTCGTAATCTCGAATTCACCATTAGGCTTTCAACAACGCACTTTATTCATACCTCATTGTCAATTTAATGATGTTTTCTTTTCTTATGACAGGTTGATTTTGTCAAAATATATATACTATTTACAAATATACATGGCCGAATTTTACACCTATGCAACGCAACATGTATTTGAACCAGAAGATTGAGCACAAGGGCGACTGATCTTTATCAATCCGCAAGCGTAATTTTCTTGTGAGCCCAGTAGATTAGCTACTTCAGGTTACATTTCATCATTCTAATTTTGTACCTTTCGTGAAACATTTTGGAAGTTCTTTTATTATCAAAGAAAAAAAAAATAGAGTCGCCAGGACTCATTCTAAAATATATCTATTTATCATATAGATAGCGGTGATTTATCAAGTTTTCTCAGTTAAATAAATGTTTTATTGTCATCGGTGAAAATAAAGGATTTCCAGTCACTGGGTGACGTCCTAATGAAGCGACGTCACAATATCTCTTCAATGTCGTCGTCGTCAAGTAAGCAACTGGCGTATTGACATGAAAAAAATAATTCGCATCTAAAATCTTGGTTTTTGAGTAGAAAATCTATAGTAATAAAAAGCATAACTAATCGCCCATCATGAATATCAATAAAAATGTCACTCGTGTCGATCAACGCAGTGGATTATATTCGTTGCGGAACAAAATTTGTCCCAAAATTACCTGATAAGATTGATATATTTTGCATTTCAGCTTTTTTCCTTTCTCCAGATACCAAATTTATACATCTTTTGTCAAAAATGACCTCAGAAGTTGGAGATATTATATGACGGTGCTTATTTCAATTGTCGCGACACACCATTTATATGTGTTTTTCCCAAAATTACCTTTAGTTTATACGATTGAAATATTTTGCATTTCACCTTTTTTCCTTTCTCGTGATACTAAATTTATATATCTTTTGTCAAAAATGGCCTTAGAAGTGGGAGATATTATATGTTGGTGCTTATTTCAATTGTCGCGACACATCATTTATATGTATTTTTCCCAAAAGTACCGTGTAAGATTGAAGTATTTTGCATTTCAGCTTTTTTCCTTTCTCGCAATTCCAAATTTATTCATCTTTTATCAAAAATGACATCAGAAGTGGGAGATATTATATGTGGGTGCTTATTTCAATTGCCGCGACACAACATTTATATGTATTTTTCCCAAAATTACCTTATAAGATTGAAGTATTTTGCATTTCAGCTTTTTTTCTTTCTGGCTATACCAAATTTATGCATCTTTTGTCAAAAATGACCTCACTATAAAAATCCTTGGAAAATATTATCTGACATGTTCTATATTTAACAATATTTTATATATAACTGCATTGGATTTTTTTTTTCGCGTTTGCTTATCCAAAAGAACGCTACGTGGAAATATATTTTTTATTCCCTCGGCTATAGCTTAAAATTCGATCTAACTATATAAATATATAAATATATATATATATATATATATATATATATAAAAGATGACCCAGTTTGAAGAAGTGATCCTCGCAACAGCTTTCAAGTGCACTTGAAGTTCACTAGTGAACGCGATA
>MJUU01063595.1:0-30021 GCA_002080025.1 Modiolus philippinarum | reverse complement strand
AATTAAGTTCTGTTTCGAATCGGAAGTCATGGAAAAACTAAAAGATTGAACTGTACCAAATAGGGATAAACTTTTTTCTATTTTCAGTGGTAATAGCAGGTATGTTGACGATATCCTTACTTTTGACAATCCCCAGTTTTTAGCTTATGTTGACACCATTTACCCACAACAACTGAAACTTAAAAATTTATATTTGTATCAGGATGCTGATACTAAAGTCTCCAAAACGAACTCCCAAATCAGAAATCGGGGCTAAAAATCAGTGTGACGGGTGCCACGCATGGAGCAGATCATGCTTACCCTTCCGGAGCACCTGATGATACCTCAGTTTTATAGGGGTTCACACTGCTAGTGCTTTAGTTTTGTAGTGTTCTTGTTCATTTTTGTTTATTTGTTTTGTTTTTGTCGTACTGTCTCAATTCGTGTTGCTGTGATTTGCCGTGATTTTGGATTTATGATTTTAGAATTTCCCTTTTCCTCGTTCTTGCTTCGGTATTCGTTTGCCGATGTATCCCACACAAACTACGCAACCTGTCTTTTAAGTTTTATTCAATTTTGAGCAATTTGGATTACCCTGCTTTTGGTTCTGTTTCCATGGCAACGGTAGTCATTTGAAGTCTTTGACGCCAAAGACCAATTTCCGACACCTTAATTAACCTATCTGTAAAGTTTGAACAAATTCTGGATATTTTCATTTACCCACCTTTTTTGCAATTTCATTAGTAACTGGTGCTAATTCAAAGTCTTGGAGACCGGAAACACATTCTCCAGGTCCTAAGCATCCTTGCTGTAATTTTTCATCGAATTCCAAGCAATTTCATTGTCCCGCCTTTTGTACCATTTCCGTGGCAACTAGTGTTAATTTGAAGTCTTGGAGACCAGAAACCATTTTCCATGTCCTAAGCAAAATTCTGAGCACTTTTATTTTCCCGCCTTTTTACCATTTCCATCGCAACCAGTGCAAATTTGAAGTCTTGGGACCAGAAGCCAATTCCCAATGTCCTAAGCAGCCTTCCTGTAAAGTTTCATGCAATTGTAAGCACTTTGATTTTCCAGCCTTTTCGCCATTTCCATGGCAACCGGTGCCAATTTGAAGTCTTGGAGAACAGAAGCCATTTTCCATGTCCTAAGCAACCTTCCTGTAAAGTTTCATCCAATTCTGAGCTCTTTGATTTTCCAGCCTTTTTTGTCGTTTCCTTGGCAACCGGTGCCATTTTGAAGTCTTGGAGACCAGAAGCCAATTTCCCATGTCCTGAGCAACCTACCTGTAAAGTTTCATCCAATTCTGAGTGTTCCAACTTTGTACCAAGCATGAATTTCTGTCCAGGCATCATTCAGATATAAGCCGGAGAAAAAGAGATCAAAGAAAGAGAGAAAGAAAGAAAGCGTAATAATAATAACAAAGAAACGGACCAAAAACAATATGTCGTCCCGACTACGTCTGGGGCGATATAATAATAATTCAGTAAAAACAATAAGTCTCCCCAAACTTCGTTTGGGAGACTTGATAAGGCAAACAATGATTCTAAATACTGTCCTTTTCTGGATTTAAGTATCATCATTGACTCTAGTAAAATAAAAACTAAAGTTTATGATAAAAGGGATGATTTTGATTTCACTTTTACTAATTTCCCCTTTCTTGACAGCGACATTCCCCTAGCTCCATCCTACGGGATGTATATATCTCAACTTGTACGATTCGCTCGCATTGGCTCTACCCTTGATTGTAATGAGCGTAATCATACTCTCACATCCAACCTTTACAACAAGGTTACAGATTTCATAAATTATTATATACTTTTAAGAAAATTTACAGAAGATATGAACATTTGAAGTCTAGATATGACGTGACTCGCAAACAGCTAATTACAAAGGGCATTTCTCATCCTCGATTTTATGGAAATGTTGCTAAATATGTCAAAAACTGATAAATAATCCAGAAAAACTTTTCTAAGTAATAGTGGATATCGACGAGATATTCTGAACAAATCCGTTAAATTGGTTTTATATTCCAGTGACCTGAAGACTTTACATAAATACTTACCTCTCACTAATACTGGCGATGTCTACTGAAATACATGACGACTCTTTACCAAGCCCTGCGGAGAGTGTTGAGTTTAATTTTTCTTTCGTATTGCGACAGTGGTTTACCAGCAGACTAGATTCCTTGAGCTAGCCGGCAGTTTAGCTGCGAGCACTCTTTTGCCCTTCTTTTTAAATTACGTTTTGTCATCTGCTTTTTCTGTTCCAAGTGGTCATTGAGTTAGCAGTCTACCTGTATTGGGATTAATTCGCATTTTTATGATACTATACGGAAATGGTATGGAGAAGGGGAGGTTTGGGTACCCATAAACAGTTTAACCCTACCACTGGCTTTCGCTAGCGCTGGTATTAAGTCCGGCTATGCAGAGTTCCTATGAGGTATGAGTAAAGCTCATTGTTGAAGGCCTCATGGCGACTTCAAGATGAAGAACAACAATAAAAGCGTTGTTCCATTGCTTATTATTACCATGTTTTTGTAGAGACTTTGTCTCATTTGCATTTACTCCATAGCCCTTTATTGTTAATTCCTATTGTTATTTATGTTTGTCTCTTTTTTCATTGTTTTTCTGGTGCATTTTGCTTGTAAATTCTGGCATGTGATTGTAGTTCCTTGCAATTGTAGGTGTTTGCTGTTATCCTGTTTTAGTAATAATATATGTTCATGTTTATTTAATCCTTATCCATTCGTAAAATATTTAATATTAATAGGAGTTTGTCTTTTATTGCAGTGTGAAGTTGGTAAAACAATTCCCCGTGGTAGAGATGTATGCTCTTTGTTTTTTTTTCGAAATGGCGTACTTGTACGTGATATAATATCTCATGTGTACACTTTGTTCAATTATTATTATTATCTAATAAGTAAATTCTAAGTCCGAAGGATTAACTCCCTCTATCGCAGTTTTGTCCTTAGCTATATTTGCTATTACTGATTATTCGGATTTCGTTTGGTTTTATGCAATTTAACAATTTTTGAATATATGGATTTCTTTTGTATGGATTCTAGTGCTGCTGATCAGGACTTAATTTCGACCATACAGCTCATTAAAATTATTGCAGTTGCAGTTAACATATGTGTTATGGTCTTATTTTCATTTTCCAAATATATATATATAAACTTGTATAAGAACCACGAACCACCATTGCAAAATAAGTTTTCTAGTTCTTCTATATTGCACTCCTGTATGCTTATCTTTTGCATGCATTATTGTCTGTAAATCAGCATTGTCATTTACTTCGGTGCTGACCCGAAAGCCGATTATATTTTAAACCTTACAATATCTAAATTTTTGTAAATTTTGTTAAAACTAAGGAGTATCTCTCTCATGCAAAAGCTCTGTTCTTGGCTGATTTAGGCTATAAATTTAGATCATATTGGTTATTTGCTCTCTATCAGTTTTTAAATATCTTTGAGTTTATGGTCTTCCAACGTTTAGATTTTACCTGCACTGATGCGACATAAGTTGACGAAATACACATATGCAGAAATTAAATTCATAGTAATTTCGGTACTTAGTTATTTAAATTGGATAAAATATATACGAGCAATGATCAATTTAGTTTTCTTTATTTTGGCCTTGCTTTTTAAGGCAATATCATTTTCCTTATTTCAGGCCTAATCTTTATTTTAAATATTCCCGTTGAACTTATGGCTTAACTATGTACGAAAATCATCAGAGGATAAAATGTCAATATATAAGCATTTAACCAACTCTAGATAATGTTTTTTTTAGGATCTCATGTGAACTTTCTACATGATCATTCAGTTTGTCTTGTGGAAAGCTGTTATATTCTTTGTGGTTTTTTGGTGGGGGAATATGGGATCGTTTGGTATACATAAATTTCAAGCCTTATAATGGACACTCTATTATTGTATGAGCGGAGGTTTGTTATGGTCGATTTTCAAACAATTAAAAGGAGGTATTCGTGATTTTGTGCGACTTTTTATCGTAACATGTCAAGATAGTGTCTTACACTATCTTATATTATTACCTGCACACGACAATGATGATATCATTTTGAATATTTTACTGACTACCTACATTGCAACAGTGCTGTGAGTATTTTAGAAATTTTGTTTTATCACTACTTTAAATGTATATTAAGAGTGAAAATAACAGAAAAAGGTATGAAGAAGATGCTCTTTTTTTACTAAGATATAATTATCTATCAAAATTTAATCATAAAATGAAGATTAGTCACTTCTACATTGCTTGAACTTATGTTTACTGTAGGATATCAGATGAAATTTTAAATTGAGAAAGGTCATTTTAAGTATTGGTCCCCGAAGTAAAAAAGAATGGAAACGAAATGGTTTCACTCTATACTTGCCACCCTCAAGACTCCTTACAAAATCAATATTCCAGTCATTAGCATAAATCATATCATTAATGTGCCTAAATGATCGCTTCAACCCTGAGACTCATACCTTTTGAAACACGTCGAATATCTTGTAAAGCCAAGGCAAGATGCTGTCATCTTGGTGTACTGTGGCTTCTAACCGAGGGAGAATTTAAACAGGTTGCGGGGACTCAGCCCAAGATCTAACATATCCCGGATATGCTTTTTTGCATTAAAATTTCCAATTACAGAGTACCTTATAAAGTCCAAGTTTGCACGGAGGTGGCGGTCTGCCAACAGTGCCCGTTTAAGGAATGCTGACTTTTGACGATACCCTATCGTTTTTGTGAAAATAAAATCGTCTGTTTTGAAGTGTTTTTAAACACGCTATTAGTAGCAAATAGCACCAGTCTACCTGAACGTTGCAATGCCCTGTCATAATTAAGGTCTTTCCCACTACAGTGGAAAGACCTTATTGTATTTCTTATGATTATTATTAAGGTCTTTCACCACAGTGAAAGACCTTATTGTAATTCTTCTGATTATTAAGGTCTTTCCCACTACAGTGGAAAGACCTTATTGTATTTCTTATGATTATTAAGGTCTTTCCCGACTCCAGTCGGAAAGACCTTATAGTAATTCTTCTGATTATTAAGGTCTTTCACCACAGTGAAAGACCTTATTGTTATTCTTCGGATTATTATTATTATTATTTTTATTCTTTTTGTTCCGCCGCACTCAAGCTTCAAAACTACGCGACATATCATTTCGATACTTGGTGTGATAACTCGACATTTATATGGGACCTTAAAACTGAGGGCAGCGTACCGAGCTATTTTTAGTAACGGAGTTATCTCCCCGAATACGGTTTACCTTGTTAGGGGATAAGCTCAGAAACCGTAACCGATATCAAAAATCTGGAGTGAGGAAAATGTTGTATTTATTCTAAGGATAATTTATCATGCAAAAAAATTTTTTTGGGTCGCGACCCCGGTTACGCGTTTTTGACCCCTTAATATGCAAATTTCTCAAAGTTATCGGATTTCTACCAAATTTAGTTTCCAGGTAGGTCTTATGGTCCTGATTACAAATCTGGGGTCAGAAATTTTTTTCGGCCGCCATTTCCAAAATGGCCGCCATTTGAAATTTTGTTATCGCGATATCTCGGAAACGATAAAAAATTTCTGAAAACATTATATTGCAAAAATACTCCTCTTATTGAGATCTCCATTTTCTTCACAAGGCGCGAAACTCTGTGATCAACCGTTTTTGAGTTGTAGCCCTTGACGCGTTTTGGTAAATCGGTTTTATGCAAATAACTTTTAAACGCTTCCAGATAATATAGTAAACATATATACTTAAAGTGCTCAGTGTGAAAAGAGCTTCAATTTGAGTACCAGGTTGAAGGTCATCGGTGACCTTTGACCTTGACCTTTGACCTTGTTAAGGGATAAACCCAGAATCCATAATAGATAGCTAAAAAAGTATATAAGCAAAAATGTTCCATATATCAAGGGCTACATTTGTTTCATTTGGACCGAAACTCTCAGATGACTCCCTAAAGAGTTATTGTCCTTGACGCGTTTCGGAAAATGGTTTTTACATATAACTTTTAAACCGTTACAGAAAGTATTGTCATGCAACATATCAAATTAATGAGTAAAAAGAGACCTTCAATTTGAGCACAAGTTCAAAGGTCATCAAGGTGAGAGGTCAAGGTCATAGCCAATTTTTAGTTTTTTTCAGTTATTTGTCATAAAAGTGCTTAGCAACAATACATGAAAAGTTTTATGATGATGTGAAAAGGACATAAATGCAATTACTAACCAGAAGTGACTTTCATGGAACCATCATGGTGAAAACTGGTGAAAGACCTTGCAATTGTTCTCTGAACAATTGACCTTTTAATTATTATTATTATTATTATTATTATTATTATTATTATTCCGTAAGGTCTCTGTACGGAAAACCTTTTGACGTATCTTTACGAAACTTCGCGTACTAACTGGAAGTTGAAAATTCTCTTTCGAAATTAGGGTACGGACGAAACCTATTTTTAGTAACAGAGTTATCTCCCCAACCACTGTTTTTGTTGTTAGCAGATAGACTCAGAAACCGTAACCGATAGAAAAAATCTGGGGTGGGGAAAATGTTTCACTCATCCTCAGGATGATTTATCATGCAAAAAATTTTTTTCGGGTCGCGACCCCGGTTACGCGTTTTTGACCCCTAATTTTGTCGATTTTTCAAAGTTGTCGGATTTTAATGAAATTTGGTATCCAGGTTGCTAAAATGACCTTTATTGAAAATCTGGGGTCAAAAAAAATTTTCGTCCGCCATTTCCAAAATGGCCGCCATTTGAAATTTTGTTATCGCGATATCTCGGAAATGTTAAAAAATTTCTGAAAACATTATATTTCAAAAATGTTACTCTCATTGAGATCTACATTTAACTCAATAGAAAGAAAACAGTACGACAAACGGTTTTTGAGGTATAGCCCTTGACGCGTTTTGGTAAATCGGTTTTTTGCGAATAACTTTTAAACGCTTACAGATAATATAGTAAACATATATGTTTAAAGTGATCAGCATGAAAAGACCTTCAATTTGAGTACCAGGTTGAAAGTGATCGGTGACCTTTGACCTTGACCTTTGACCTTGTTAGCGTATGAACTCGAAAACCGTAAGAGATGGCTGAAAAATTATATCAGCAAAAATGTTCATCAAGTCAAGGGCTACATTTGTTTCACTAGGACCGAATCTCTCCGATGACTCCCCAAAGAGTTATTGCCCTTGACGCGTTTCAGAAAGCGGTTTTTGCATATAACTTTGAAACCTTTACAGATAGTATGGTCATGTAACATATCAAATTAATCAGTGAGAAGAGACCTACAATTTGAGCCCAAGGTCAAAGGTCACCAAGGTCATGGGTCAAGGTCATAGCCAATTTTTTGTCTTTTTATGATAAAAACAGTCTTTTAAAACTGTTAGAAATTGGAAATCAAATGTATTGGACACAATGTGCATCTCATCAAGAAGATTTTAAACATAAGACGTAACAAAACATTACATTGACCGGGAAAGACCTTGCAATTGTTCTCTGAACAATTGTCCTTTTAATTATTATTATTATTCTTTTTTTTCCTCTGCCATCAATGTTGGCAAAGTGCTTTGACCCATCATAACCAAACTTGGTGCACTCAACAAGCATTGGCCGGGCTCGACTCAGGTCACCCTGTGAACCGATTCTATTTTTAGTAACAGAGTTATCTCCCCAAATACGGTTTATCTTGTTATCAGATCTCCTCATAAACCGTAACCGATATAAAAAATCTGAGGTATGGAAAGTGTTTCACTGATCCTCAGGATGAGTTATCATGCAAAAAAAAAAAAATTTTTGGTCGCGACCCCGGTTACGCGTTTTTGACCCCTAAATATGCAAATTTCTAAAAGTTATCGGATTTCAATGAAATTTGGTTTCCAGGTAGCTTTTATGGTCCTTATTACAAATTGAGGGTAAAGAAAAATTTTTGTTCGCCATTTTCAAAATGGCGGCTATTTGAAATTTTGTTCTCGCTATATCTCGCAAACGATAAAAAATTTATGAAAACATTATATTGCAAAAATGTTCCTCTCATTGAGATCTACATTTGATTCAATTGAACAAAAACTGTGCGACGAACCATTTTTGAGTTATAGCCCTTGACGCGTTTCCGTAAATCGGTTTTTTGCGAATAACTGCTAAGCGCTTACAGATAATATAGTAAACATATATGTTTAAAGTGATCAGCATGAAAAGACCTTCAATTTGAGTACCAGGTTGAAGGTCATCCGTGACCTTTGACCTTGACCTTTGACCTTGTTAGCATATAAACTCATTAACCGTAATAGATAGCTGAAAAATTATATCAGCAAAAATGTTCATCATGTCAAGGGCTACATTTATTCCAGTTGGACCGAAGCTCTCCGATGACTCCCCAAAGAGTTATTGCCCTTGACGTGTTCGGAAATAGGTTTTTTGGATATAACTTTTTAACCTTTACAGATAGTATGGTCATGTAACATATCAAATTATTCAATAAGAAGAGACCTTCAATTTGATCCCAAGGTCAAAGGTCATCAAGGTCATCGGTCAATGTCATAGCCAAATTTTTGTTTTTTTTTATTGTAAAATCTATAAAACGATTAGAAATGGCTGCTCTAATATATTGGAGAGAATGTGTGTCTTATCAAGATGATTTTAAACATGTAACATAACAAAACATGACATAAAACATAACATTGACTGGGAAAGACCTTGCAATTGTTCTCTGAACAATTGTCCTTTTAATTATTAAGGTCTTTCCCACTACAGTGGACAGACCTTATTGTATTTCTTATGATTATTATTAAGGTCTTTCACCACAGTGAAAGACCTTATTGTTATTCTTCGGATTATTATTTTTTTTATTCTTTTTGTTCCGCCGCAACTCAAGCTTCAAAACTACACGACATAACATTTCGATACTTGGTGTGATTAACCGACATCAGTGTAGGACCTTAAAACTGAGGGCAGCGTACTGAGCTATTTTTTAAGTAACGGAGTTATCTGCCCTGGAACCAAAAACCTTGTTATCACTTAAACTGGGAAACCTTAAAAGATAGCTCAAAAAGTGTAATGGGAAAAATGTTCCTTAGATCATTACGGAACTTTGTTACATTTTGACCAAAACCGTGCGGTATGGTATTTTTTGAGTTATTGCCCTTTGAAGTTTTTAAGTTTCCGATAAAATTTTTTTCTCATAAACCGTAAGTCGTAGATACCTGAAACCTTCACCATTGTTCATAAGTCAAATATGGCCATCTAAAAATGTCAAGGTCAAAGGTTACTGGTCAAGGTCACCGATGACCTTAAGCCTTGTTATCGCTTTCACTCGTAAACCGTAATAGATGGCTGAAAACATATAATGGGAAAAATGTTTATTATCACGAGACGCAACTTTGTTACATTTGGTCCGAAGAGATTCGACGACTTTTTATATGAGTTATTGCCCTTTGACAGATTTTGAGTATGCGTTAATGCTTAATACTCCCAAACGATAAGTCGAAGAGACCTGAAACCTTCACCATTGTTCATAAGTCAAATATGGCCATCTAAAAATGTCAAGGTCAAAGGTCATCGGTCTAGGTCACCGATGACCTTAAGCCTTGTTATCGCTTTCACTCGTAAACCTTTATAGATGGCTCAAAACATATAATGGGAAAAATGTTTATTATTACGAGACGCAACTTTGTTACATTTGGTCCGAAGAGATTCCACGACTCTTTATATGAGTTATTGCCCTTTGAAAGATTTTGAGTTTCCGTTAATGCTTAATACTCCCAAACGATAAGTCGTAGAGACCTGAAACCTTCACCATTGTTCTTAGTCAAATATGACCATCTAAAAATGTCAAGGTCAAAGGTAACTGGTGAAGGTCACTGATGACCTTAGACCTTGTGATCGCTTTAACTCGGAAACCGTAATAGATAGCTGATTAAATGTATTTGAGAAAATGTAAGTCTAAGTAAGATCTACATTTGGTACATTTGGTCCAAAAAAATTGGACCACTGGTTTTGGGCCTAGGGCACAAAAACTGTTTTTTCGGGGTCCAATTTTAGGTTTTTTTGCTTATATCTCAAAAAGTATGTAAGATACAAAGAAACTTTGAGAACAAAAAATGTTCAGTTAATCATGGCCAAAAAAATAGGGTCAAGGTCAAAGGTCATGGTCCTTAGCAACAACGTTCTTTTGCCATAAAGACCTTAGCAACCATAGGCAAAACTTTTAGTAATGTTGTAAAGAGGAAATAAATGGCATTACCAACCGGAAGTGACTTTCATGTCCCTAGCAACAAGGTAATTTTCGAAAAAGTCCTTAGCAACCATTGAGCAAAAGACTAGTTAAGTTCAAAACTTTTGTTTACATCACATTTCTGACTGAAATAGACATCAAAATCAAACTCAAACATGTATTCATTTTGAAAACTGGTGAAAGACCTTGCAATTGTTCTCTGAACAATTGACCTTTTAATTATTATTATTATTCTTTTTTTTCTCTGCCATCAATGTTGGCAAAGTGCTTTGACCAATCATAACCAAACTTGGTACACTTAACAAGCATTGGCCGGGCTCGACTCAGGTCACCCTGTGAACCGATTCTATTTTTAGTAACAGAGTTATCTCCCCGAATACGGTTTATCTTGTTATCAGATCTCCTCATAAACCGTAACCGATATAAAAAATCTGAGGTGGGGAAAGTGTTTCACTCATCCTCAGGATGAGTTATCATGCAAAAAATTTTTTTTGGGTCGCGACCCCGGTTACGCGTTTTGGACCCCTAAATATGCAAATTTCTCAAAGTTATCGGATTTCGATGAAATTTGGTTTCCAAGTAGCTTTTAAGGTCCTTATTACAAATTGAGGGTAAAAAAAATTTTTTCGTCTGCCATTTTCAAAATGGCGGCTATTTGAAATTTTGTTCTCGCTATATCTCGCAAACGATAAAAAATTTATGAAAACATTATATTGCAAAAATGTTCCTCTCATTGAGATCTACATTTGATTCAATTAAACGAAAACTGTGTGACGAACCGTTTTTGAGTTATAGCCCTTGACGCGTTTCCGTAAATCGGTTTTTTGCGAATAACTGCTAAACGCTTACAGATAATATAGTAAACATATATGTTTAAAGTGATCAGCATGAAAGGACCTTCAATTTGAGTACCAGGTTGAAGGTCATCTGTGACCTTTGACCTTGACCTTTGACCTTGTAAGCATATAAACTCATTAACCGTAAAAGATAGCTGAAAAATTATATCAGCAAAAATGTTCATCATGTCAAGGGCTACATTTGATTCATGGGACCGAAGCTCTCCGACGACTCCCAGAAAAGTTATTGCCCTTGACATGTTTCGGAAAGTGGTTTTTTGCGTATAACTTTTAATCCTTTACAGATAGTATGGTCATGTAATATATCAAATTAATCAGTAAGAAGAGACCTACAATTTGAGTCCAAGGTCATAGGTTTTAAAGGTCACGGGTCAAGGTCATAGCCAATTTTTTGTCTTTTTATTGTAAAAACAGTCATTTAATCTGTTAGAAATAGAAAACAGAATATATATGACACGATGTGCATCTCATCAAGAAGATTTCAAACATAGACGTAACAAAACATTACATTGACGGGGAAAGACCTTGCAATTGTTCTCTGAACAATTGACCTTTTAATTATTATTATTATTATTCTTTTTAGTCCGTAACCCCGCTTCATCTGAACCAAGCGACATCTCATTACGAAACTTGTTGAGGTAGTTCGGTTTCAAAATGGAACCTCATGGCTGACCATGCGAACAAAATCTATTTTTAATAACAGAGTTATCTGCCCGACACCGAAAAACCTTGTTAGCATATCTCCTCCAAAACCGTAACCGATATAAAAATTCTGAATGGGGGAAAATGTTGGATTCATCCTCAGGATGATTTATCACGCAAAAAAATTTTTTTGAGTCGCGACCCCGGTTACGCGTTTTTGACCCCTAAATATGCAAATTTCTCAAAGTTGTCGGATTTTGATGAAATTTAGTTTACAGGTAGCTTTCATGGCCCTGATTACAAAAAAGGGGTCAAAAAATTTTTTCGTCCGCCATTTTCAAAATGGCGGCTATTTCAAATTTTGTTATCGCGATAACTCGCAGACGATAAAAAATTTATGAAAACGTTGTATGGCAAAAATGTTCCTCTCATTGAGATCTACATTTGATTCAACTGAACAAAAACTCTGCGACAAACCGTTTTTGAGTTATAGCCCTTGACGCTTTTCCGTAAATTGGTTTTTTGCGAATAACTTTTAAACGCTTACAGATAATATAGTAAACATGTAGGTTTAAAGTGATCAGCGTGAAAAGACCTTCAATTTGAGTACCAGGTTGAAGGTCATCGGTGACCTTTGACCTTGTTAGCATAAAAACTCAATAACCGTAATAGATAGCTGAAAAATTATATCAGCAAAAATGTTCACCATGTCAAGGGCTACATTTAATTCATTAAGACCGAAGCTCTCCAATGACTCCCAGAAGAGTTATTGCCCTTGACGCATTTCAGAAAGCGGTGTTTTGCGTATAACTTTTAATCCTTTACAGATAGTATGGTCATGTAACATATCAAATTAATCAGTAAGAAGACCCCTACAACTTGAGCACAAGATCAAAGGTCATCAAGGTCAGAGGTTAAGGTCATAGCCAATTTTTAGGTTTTTCTTAGCAACCACTGAGAAAAAAACAGTCACTGATCAGATAACATCACTTTTTTTTTTATTAAAATAGACAATAAATCAAACTCAAACATGAAATGGTGAAAACTGGTGAAAGACCTTGCAATTGTTCTCTGAACAATTGACCTTTTAATTATTATTATTCTTTTTTTTCCTCTGCCATCAATGTTGGCAAAGTGCTTTGACCGATAATAACCAAACTTGGTACACTTAACAAGCATTGGCCGGGCTCGACTCAGGTCACCCTGTGAACCGATTCTATTTTTAGTAACAGAGTTATCTCCCCGAATACGGTTTATCTTGTTATCAGATCTCCTCATAAAACGTAACCGATATCAAAAATCTGAGGTGGGGAAAGTGTTTCACTCATCCTCAGGATGAGTTATCATGCAAAAAAAAATTTTTGGGTCGCGACCCCGGTTACGCGTTTTTGACCCCTAATTATGCAAATTTTTCAAGGTTATCGGATTTAGATGAAATTTGGTTTCCAGGTAGCTTTTATGGTCCTTATTACAAATTGAGGGTAAAAAAAAATTTTCGTCCGCCATTTCAAAATGGCGGCTATTTGAAATTTTGTTCTCGCTATATCTCGCAAACGATAAAAAATTTCTGAAAACATTTTATTGCAAAAATGTTCCTCTCATTAAGATCTACATTTGATTCAATCGAACGAAAACTGTGCGACGAACTGTTTTTGAGTTATAGCCCTTCACGCGTTTCCGTAAATCGGTTTTTCGCGAATAACTGCTAAACGCTTACAGATAATATAGTAAACACATATGTTTAAAGTGATCAGCATGAAAAGACCTTCAATTTGAGTACCAGGTTGAAGGTCATCCGTGACCTTTGACCTTGACCTTTGACCTTGTTAGCATATAAACTCATTAACCGTAATAGATAGCTGAAAAATTATATCAGCAAAAATGTTCATCATGTCAAGGGCTACATTTGATTCATGGGACCGAAGCTCTCCGATGACTCCCAGAAGAGTTATTGCCCTTGACGCCTTTTGGAAAGTGTTTTCTTGCGTAAAACTTTTAAATGGTTACAGATAGTATGGTCATGTGACATATCAAATTAATCAGTAAGAAGAGACCTACAATTTGAGCTCAAGGTCAAAGGTCATCAAGGTCACTGGTCAAGGTCATAGCCATTTCTTTTTTGTCTTTTTATTATAAAAACGGTCATTAAAACTGTTAGAAAAAGAAAATTATATATATTGGACACAGTGTGCATCTCATCAAGAAGATTTAAAACATAAGACGTAACAAAACATGACTTTGACGGGGAAAGACCTTGCAATTGTTCTCTGAACAATTGTCTTTTTAATTTCAGATGTTTTTGTTTCTTGTTTGTTTATTTTCTGTTTTTTTTTTCTGTTTTTTTTTATTCTTCTGGATCTTGGTAGGTCTTTGACTTCATTAGTTCGTACGTTTTATTGTACAATGCACCTTATGACGGTATAGTACAGCGATGGAGACGTTCTACATTCCCCAAAAAGCGCTCATCGTGTGAATCGTGTGTGTTCATCATGTAACGTGCAATGTTCATGGCATGTTTTATGTAGCGTGCGTTTACTCGTTTCATTTTAAATTCCGCATTTAATAGATCACAACATACAACCGCGATGTATCATTTTGAGCAAAATCTGCATGATACGGTAAAAATTGTAATAAAAAATAAAATGCGTTGAAAGACCAAAGTTATTATATCTATATTTTCATTCTGTTTCTCTGTATTTCTGAGTAGAACAAACTGTAATTTAACTTCAAGTATATCAACGTTTTTGTACAACAGATTAATATTGCTTTCTGTTTCATGAACATATTTAAAGACATATTTTGATTTATTCAGCACTGAAACAGTAAAGATTATATATTTTCAACTTCAAAAAATATATATAAAGTTTTAGTGTTGCGGACACCGGTATAATAGAAAAATAGAGAAAAAGTGCGCTTTTTTATATTTATGGATATATTATATGAAGTTTTGGTATTGCAATATAAAAAAGAGAAAAAAAGTGCCTTTCTTTTATATATTTATAGTTAAATTATATGAAGTCTTAGTATTGCTGACACAGGTATGATTTTAAATAAAGAAAGGGTGCCTTTTCTTTTATATTTTAGACCCCGGTGTAATATAAAATACAGAAAAAGTGCCCTTTCTTTTATATTTATGGTTAAATTATATGAAGTTTTTGTATTTCGGACAACGGTGTAATGTGAAATAGGGAAAAATGCCCTTTCTTATATATTTATGATTAAATAATATGAAGTTTTAGTATTGTGGACACTGGTATAATATTAAATATAGATGCCATAACAATGAAGACAAACAATAAGAGCTTTGTTCTTTTGCCTGGTTTAGCTTCTTTTTTTTGCAGAGACTTTGTCTCATGTATATTTACTCTATATTTTTCATTGATAATTTTAAACATATTCTTAGTATTGGTGCTAGTCTCAAAAAAGATTATTGATCAATGCCCTAGTGGCACACACCTATGGAAATTTGTATCTTTTAGATACCATAAGATAGTCATAGTGTCAATATTTGACTTACATTTTCCTTTAATTGAGTAACGAAATACCGGAGTTACTGATAATCTAGTCTCTGCATATGCAAATTTTGACAACTAATGTGACTACAATGCAGATCAAATACAATCGGGAATCAATAACAATAATCCTGTAATTGTATTTAATGGATGAGATAGTCGACTAGGAAAATAATTGTTTGGACTACTAAGCTTAAGACTTGATTACTAGGTAGGTTCTATAAATAATTGAGTACCGTTATGGTTCATATAACTATTTGAACACTGTGAATCCTTTTCTTAATTTGGTTGTAATGAAATTAAAAAACCTGATTTTTCTTAAATGATTAATTGTAGTAATTAATATGAAATTACTCGATTAAAACAAAATATAACAGGAAACACATCCAAAGCCCTCAATGACAATCACATGCTGCGATCCACTAGGGAACTGCTAAAAATATAACCAAAAACAAAAACAAACAAATAAACAAAGAACAAACAAACGTGACAAAGAAGGGAACTCGGATTAGCCGGACTTGGTACTGGCACCAACACAAGCTACCAGTAGGGTTAAACCGGCATATGGGTACACAATCTGTCCTTTCTCTCTCCTGTTTCCATATAGTGTGATAACTATACAAAACCTATAAAATACAGGTATACTTCTGATACTGCTTATACTGCTTACTGCAAGACCACTATCCTGAAGGGAAAAGGATAAGACAAAACGTAATTTTGAAAAATGGGTCAAGGAGTGCTCGACGCGAAAATTCCGACTAGCCCAAAGAGCCTAGTCTGCTTGTAAGACAATGTCGCAGTACGTAGGAAAAATCAAACTGAAATTGATTCCAATGTTTATGATAAGGAATCATTATGTTTTTTTCAGTAGACATCGTCAATTTCACTGAGATTCCTGTACAACTGTAAAATCTTCAGCTTAGTGGATCCCAAAGCCAGTTTAACGGATTGATAAACTTTTACAACAGGGTTACAGATTCCATAAGTTGTTGAATACCTTTAAGTTTTATATCACTCGTTAATGGCAATAACACGCATTTGCACCAATCTGTCGTGTTCTGGTGTCGGTTTTTCAAGATTTCCTTTTTTGTTGACTAGCGTTGCCGCTCTTCCTCAATTTGATATAATTATTCACAGCTTGTTCGTACCTGCGAGCATGGACAATATATACAATGTAATGTATAATCCCTGCTACGAAGTCAAATAGCCTGTTTAGACTGGGGTATTAAAACGCTTCGAAAACGGTTTCGATTCATTTTATCTGTTTACACTTTCAACTTTAAAGCGGTTCAAAAATCTTATTCGCTTTAAACAAATCCACCCATCACCCAAGGATCGAAAACGGTTTAACTTTTACATCGACTTAGTTTCACATGTGTAAACAGTTAAGTAGAGTAAAAACGGTTTTGAAAGCTATAAAAAGATTAGGTATTTCCACTACATCATCATTTCCTTCATAAACATTATAATTAACCTTCACATGTTTGTCTGCAACATTTACATCTGATTTTTTAAGGCACAAAGAGGGCAAATGTGATTATATTCAATTATTCTTTTAATTACTGCACACATTATCAAAAACATTTAAAAAACAGAATGTCATTAGAAATATTGCAATCTACTTCAACCTTTTACATTTTCAATTTGTCATTTCCAAGGGCGCAAAATCAAAAGAAAACCCCTTTTGCTAAAAATAACATAATCATTGATCAAGGTTGGGTCAGGTTAATAGCAAAAACACACATGTATATAAATAATAGTCTAAACAGAACTGACAGTGAAGTCGATATAATTAATGCGAATCAGCAGCGAATTTCTTAAAGCGATATATATATAAATTCTTACACATTGTGAACAGGCTAAAAAAGACTTATTATATCACTGTAAAACTATCACACTGTCATTGCACGGGGACAGAGAAGCCTCTACACGAGTTTAAAGACATAATTAAAATATTGCGATCAATTGTCGCTTTTTATTCCTTTTATAACCTTTATCTCCGATGTATCCTCAATTTGAATAAATTATAATGATAATTAAACATTTTATTTAATTCGCCTTAAACACATTAATTATCATTGATATGTTTGCTTTAAAACAGTTACCCTGTCGGTAATTCAACGAGCCCACTTTTTGATTGCCTTAGCCCTGCAAATTAGTGTAATTAACGCAACACGCAAACTCCTGATTTTACCTTTAGGGCATGACACAGGTAATATTTTGACAAGGTACACGTGTCTGCATATTTGGTGTTAATTAAAGTATTGACTTTTTTACCTGTGACACATGGGCAAGTGATGAATGTGTGTGGACATGATAGTTTAATTTTGGCTATGTTCATGATAATTATGATACAAGTAGAAATAAACCATTTTTGTTTTATTATGTTTTGAAAATTATTACGTTTTCGATATTTCTTCAATGGATTGATTTTGCAAGCTGAAACATGCATCCTTAATAATCATTCAGTTGATAGGAAATGTACTCCCGATAAAGGCAGCATGCATGTCTTTGTTTTTTTTATGCTGTTAGGTAATTAGTGAAGTCACATGAGCACTTAAATTACCGACAGCAACAGTGACAAGATTAGGTTTTCAAATGACACAGTGAAGTGGAAGATCTAGCCGAGTGACGTCACTCGGCTAACATTTGAAGGATAAACAATAATTAATTATCGTTTTTCTCTGCTATCCTTTCGAATTTTTACAAAAAACTTGGCCAATATGTTTCAAGTGTTAAAAAGAATAAATTAAGGCCAAGTGTAAAAGTAAGTGTATTTTCTCTTTAATTTTTTGTCTTTAAATATACACGAAGCTTCAAATTGAAAAATTAATATAAAACCAACACTGATACTTTGAGTGGAAATAGATAATTTTTTTTTATCTAAAGTCTTTTGTATTATCATGAGACGGGACTTATATATATATATATACACAATTTGACCCTATAATCTAATTCAGATAATTTTTTGATTACCAATTAGATAATATTGGCAGTAGGAAGAGGACAATTGATGGCAAAGCGTGATGTTGAGAGGGGTCAAGCTACAGGTAACAGTATTACGAAAAATTGAAATCAACAATCCATAGTACTAAAATAAAAAATGTATATAATTTCTTGTAATGCAAAATGTGTTTGGATGTATGTATGTCAACAAAAGCCAGAAATACAGTTTTGAGTCGAGATATTGGGTTTCATGCTCGATATACTAGGATTGCCGCTCAAATACTTATCGTCTTTGATGTATTCATGAATTTTCATCGATAATAGAATCTCAGTCGAGAAATCTCAAAGAACCACAATACAATACAGAAGAAACGAAGGAGTGGCATTTCAAAAAAAAAAAAAAAATTCGAAGTCCAGGGACATGGCCAAAACGAGAACACAAAAAACATAACGTTAGACAGTTACAAATAAAAACAACAACACATTTCTAAACTATTTAAGAAAATCTCTATTGTTGTTTTGAATCCCAGTAATGTGGAAAAGAAAAATTGTCTCTATTTTTTTTTAAAGTTTTGCTGTTCTCTTTCACTCTTTTTAATAAACTGAATCGAGGGAATAAAGTATCTCTTTCGTCATTTTATCCGAAAAAGATTTACCACCAGTTTTGCTTTGCTGTGTTCTGATTACTGATTATTGTATGTGATATTCAAGGTTGAATTTTAATAAGTGTATAGTACTTCAAAAGGCATGACAGTGAGGCTCACAACAGAGACACTTTAGCTCAAACAATTAGTTCTCTATTTAAAATTAAAATGAAATTGCAAAAAACAATGACGGTATAATTTTTTTCTTTTCTTGATTGTCATGAAATTGCATTATTCAGGATTCATAGCTCAAGTCTTGTGATTTAAAAATGGTCTCGAGACTTATTCCGAACACAATAAACAAATAATGGAATACGGAGCAAATGTACATTGGACCAACTCCCTATAAATACATGGTAAGGTTAAGCAAAAAGAACAACGCTTTCATTGTTTTTCTTATTCTTGAAGTCACAATGAGGCCTTCAACAAAGAGCAAATACTCTCACCTCATAGTAAGTTCAAGATGACCCCTAACACTAGTTTGAGCGGAATTCACTTGCTTATAACTAAATACCGAAGTTACTGTGAATTTAAATTCTGCATATACGCATTTTGACAACTTGTGCTCTTCAGTGTAGATAAAGTCTAAACGTTTGGAAGACCACAAATTCAAAGATATTTAAAAACTGATAAAGAACAAATAACCAATATGATCTAAATGTAACGCCAAAATCAGCTAAGGACAGAGCTTTGCATGAGGGAGATACTCCATAGTTTTCAACAAAATATACAAGATTTTCGATATTGCCAGGTATTAAATGGAATCGGTGTTCGAGTCAGCACCAGAGTACTGACTACTGGGCTGGTGAATACCCTCGGGGCCTAACAGTCCACCAAAAGTGGCATCGACCAAGTGGTAACAAATTACTAAACACCGAAGTTACTGTCAATCTGCATATGCGCATTTCGACAAGTTATGTCTCTTAAGTGCAGATAAGATCGAAACATTTGGAAGACCATAAACTCACAGATTTTTAAAAACTGATAAAGAACAAATAACTAATATGATCTAAATGTAACATCAAAATCAGCCAAGAACAGAGATTTGCATGAGAGAGATACTCCTTAGTTTTCAGCAAAATTTACAAGAATTCAGATACATGTATTGTAACTTTCCAAATAGAATCGGCTTTCGGGCCAGCATCAAAGTACTGACTAATAGGCTGGTTTATTATCCCCCGCTTTTGCTAAGCGGGGAGATTAAGTAATGCAGTTCTACCGTATGTACGTTCGTACGTGCGTTTGTAATGCTCTCCGATAGCTCTGGAACTATAAGAGATACAGATTTGAAACTCAGCACCATACTAGAGTATGATCAGAAGAAGCGCACTACTGTGGATTCGGAGTTTAGTTCAAATGCCCTAGGGGCAAATTATGGGCGAAAACGAATTTTCGCGATATCCTATAATTGAAGAAATTTCCAAGGCCATTTAGGCTAGAAAGTTGAAACTCTGGAATTGACTCACATATGATGTAGCAACTTCACAGAGGGTGTCGTGACTTTGGTATGACCCGTCAGGGCATTTCTCTAGGGAGTCCAAAAAACGAAAAAATCGATTCTTACACCTTAAATTGCAGACTATAAAAGTTGTCTGTGCCGAAGGTTTCGGAATTTTGAAATTTGCCCTCAGGGCGGAAAAATTAGCGAAAATGTATTTCGAGATAATCAGTACTTATACGAAATCTTCTGAAGTATTCATGTTTGAAAGCTGAAACTTTTCGTGCAAGTTCGATTATATACATCTCATTTACTGATGATAGCGGACTTTCGGTATGACCCCCCTGGTATGACTCATCAGAACGACTAGAACTCTATGTATTATTTCGATTTTGTGGTTTCTTTTTTCATGAGGAGTTATTGGATAGCTCTTTGAATTCGTTCTAAGCTTTTGGAATTTACGACCCAGGTGCAAAATTTGGTAAATTTCCTGAAAATGTCAAAAACTAATAATTTTTGAAATTCCAACATGAAGTTTTATAATTAAATTTTAATTTTTAAATGTCATCAGCTAGTATGAACACAAGGATTTCAAAAATATGATTCTTATTTTGGTAAATTTCCTGAAACGCTCAAAGACCAAATATTTTTGGGAATTTTACCAAGCAACTATATCTTTTTTGATGCCAATTATTTTAATGATCCTTTTCAATGGTCAGATTGCAAAAAACCTTGATTGTTACTTTTGTAAAGTTCCTGAAACTCTCAAAGACCCATTACTTTTTGGAATTCTTCCTAGCAACCTTATCTTTTTTTCAATTATTTAGAGTTATAATGATGAATTTCAACTGTCAGGTTGCAAGAATCTTTGATTCTATTTTTTTGGGAATTTTACCTAGCAGCCATATCTTTTTTTTTATGCCTTTCAGATTTAATAATCATTTTCAATGATCAGATTGCAAAAAAACTTTTATTCTAATTTTGGTAAAATTCCTGAAACTCTCAAAGACACAATATTTTTTTGGATTTCTACCTAGCAACCATATCTTTTTCAATTATTTAGAATTATAAGAATGAATTTAAACTGTCAAGTTGCAAGAATCTTTGATTTTAATTTTGGTAAATTTCCTAAAACTCTCAAAGAACAATCACTTTTTGATATTTTACCTAGCAACCATATCTTTTTAGATGCCTTATAGTTTCAATGATGATTTTCCATAATCAGATTGCAAAAATTGTTGACTCTAAGTTTAGTAAATTTCCTGATATTCTTAAGGATGTTTGCTGGTCAATCTTAAAATAACAAGGATTTCAATTAAATGTGATTTTTTGTATGAAAAATGAAAAAAAAAAATAAATTTAAGCCAAAAAAAAAAAAATGATAGGCTACCAATGTAATTTTTGAAATAAAGGTGTTTTAAAAAATGGAGGGAAACTGAACACCTCTGCATTTTCATAGGTTTGACATGACAAATGTTTATAAAATAATCAATGTTACCAAATAACACAAATTGCATAAAATTTTGTCAGAAGGCTGCAAAAGATGTATAAAATGTAATTATGGGAAAAAACTAGGGGTTCACCGGCCAAAAAATTATTAAGCATTAAAATGGATAAAACCAGAGGAATCCGAAAATCTGTCAAAAATCTATAAACATGACCAGCGAACATCCTTAAAGACTCAATATTTCTGTAATTCTACCTATCAACCAACCTCTTTCAATTCCTTACAGTAAAATGATGATTTTCAACAGCCAGGTTGCAATAAATATTTGATTCTAATTTTGATCATTTCCTGAAACTCTAAAAGACCCATTATTTTTTTGAATTCTACCTAGCAACTATATCTTTTTGGTGTTTTGCAGTTACGATGATTAATTTAGTTTCAAAAACACTTGTCTTTTTTTACAAGGGGAGGGGGTCCAAAATTAGGGAGCGGGGAATCGCAATCTTTCATTCCCTAAATGTTGAACAACTCTACATCGATGTAATTTTTGTCATGGGTGCGGGGTCGTCAACAAAGATAATATATCGGGCAAAATACTCTTACAAACACCGTCATCCATTGTCCGTTAAAGGGATCCATAAACAATACAACATATAAACGATCACAGGGCACTCATCAAGTTGATTATGAGAAAACTCAGCATATAAAATCGGGAGACTAGGGAAAATATATATACAGATACCACAATAATAATTTAGGTTTTACAAAATAAGAAAGCCAAATGTTAAAGAGGTATGACCATTTTCCTTTGATTAAATTTCTTTCAGCATACTAATTTGCGAATGCATTTAATCTTCTCGAAAACTGTTTTAACACCTGTTATATACACTATCAGAACAAAATCAATTAAATTCATTTTCATACATTTAGATAAAGGATGCAGCCTTTACACTTTTCACCTGAATTCAATTTTGACAGATTTCTACCATTTTTTTAGGTTTTTGTTATAATTCGTTGTATAGGACCTCTAGAACCAAATAAAGTAACTGCCATTTGGAAAGGTAGATGTTTATACACTGGCACCAAAAATTTGGTTTTGGTTCTCGATGTCCTTTGAGTAGTACCATCGTCTCAAACACTTCAAAACAGCTATTATGCACACAAATTAGGAAAAAGAAAGGAATTGGGGAATGTGTCAAAGGGACAACGACCGAAAGGGGAGAAATAACAATTAAAAGCCACTATAAGATCTTCAATCAATGAACGGTGAGGAAACCCAACACCCAATGGAAAGGCTATTTATAGCTATGTTCGACTACTTTTCAGTCAAAAAACATACAAGTGTGGTATATATTAAATTCAGTTCTAAGAAATACACGTACCAGAGACCATCTCGCACGATTTTCGACAACATTTGATCGTATCCTGAAAATAACCTAACATAGGAACAAATTTCACGCCTTAATGGCCATACTTCTTTTGATAGTGCATTCATATGAGAAATTCTCACATGAACAAGTATACCTTAACTGACAAAATAAAGAGAGCATACACTTGCGCTAAAGCACGAGAAATCTTATTACGGACTCGTATGTATATAATAAAGGCACCCAACAGCCACGTACATCCATCTCTTGGACCCTACACCAGTGTGTTTCGGCAGCTTTAACGTTTATAGATGAAACGGATGTAAATACATAAATATGTATAACTGTATAATGGGCAAATTTCAGCTTAGCTTTTCAAGTGTGCTTCATCAGGGCCCCTTGAAACAGCTAGCATCTATACGTTAGAATCTATAATGTAGTCTGCTATATTCTTATGTCTAGAGTAAGCTACTATTGGGTTGTTTTTAAATATTTGTGCACAAATTGCGTCCCTTTTCAATTTGTGCCAGTTTTTTCTGAAGTAGAACCCAATTTGTCGAATGGAGTGGTGATATTTTGTTATAAATACTAAAGGAATTTCAGTCTTCCCCTTTTTCCGGGTGTTTTGAGCAGTTCATGCCTTTTGTAAGACAGTGCTGATCTTATATTTTTATCAATCTCTGTCGGCTTATATCCTCTTTTAAACAGATTGGATCTAAATTTAGTCAACTCTGCCAATAGCGTATTTTCATTGCTATTGTTTCTGATGTGTTTTATTGTTTCACCCAATAATAATACCTGCAAATACAGCAGGGTTGTGAAATGATGATCTGTGTAAATACTGGTAATTATTAGAGGGTTTTGTGTAGCTTTTGAAATCAAGGGTTCCATCAGTGTGGAATCTGAGTCCTTTATATATCGTTGTATCTAAAAATATTGCTTCAGATGATGAGTCTTAATAAAGGGTGAGCAGAATTGGCTACTCTGAAGAAGTAGTGAAGTTCATCTTCAGTACCTGAAAATGTTATGAGTCCATCGTCTCTGTATCGACCGACAAAGATTAATTTATCCTTTGGTTCAAAGTTATTGATTATTTCTCTTATAACTCCAAATGCCCTTATGTAACATATCTCAGGGCTACATTTACTGCCCATACTAGCCCCTATTGTCTGCTTATAAATTTTTTTTGTTAAATGTGAACAAATTATTCTCGAGGACAAACCTTATTAGATTTGCCACAGTAGCTTTTGATGGTGTAGGACAAATGTAGTCATTCTTTTCTACATTTATCCAAGCATTTTCTACTGCAGTGACTAATTCGTCAAATTGAATATTATTATATACATGCTAGTTATATCAACGGTTGCCAACAGACAATTATCTGGGTGTTTTATTGCCTCAAGTTTATTGATTAGATCTGTACTATCTCGTACATAAGTATTTTGACGCTTCACTAAAGGAAGCAAAAATAATCAATAAATTGACTAACTCTTTCAGTAACAGAGCTTATCTGTGAAATAATTGGTCTGCGAGGACATAATTCATTAATTATGTGTAATCCATTCATGATATTTTCTAAAGTATTTTTATCATATTTATGTATTTTAGGCAGAAGAAATAATCTACCGAATCTTGGTTCATTTAGTAATGAGCCTTTTAAGAATGTGTATGATGTTTCATCTATTTCTTTTTTCTCCCACATGTCATTTATTAACATCTGTAATTGAAATTGAAGTATCCTAAGGTCAGGTTGATTAATTTCTGTATAATATTGGGATTCAAATTGTCTCAGACCTTCTCTTATGTAGTGGTCTTTGTTGATTATGCACACAGAACCACTTTTATCACTTTTAGAGATAACAATATTTTGTAAGTTTTGTAAAGATTTGAGTGTTTTTACATGATTAAAGTTTGACCGTTTTCTAGGTCTAATCTGCATGTGTGATATATCAAGCTTTGTTATGTCTAAGTAGTTTTCAAGTTCAAAGCAGGAATAATCTGGATTGTAAAATGATTTTGTTCTGAATGGATGTATAGTGTAAAAATTGTGAAAATGAAAACGACATCTCATTTTTCTTGCAAATTCATCGAAGCTTTGTAAAAGATGTCTATGTATATCATATTTTGATGGATTAGGTATAAATTTTAAACCCTTTGCCAACACAAGATATTGGTCATCAGTTAGTGGTATATTAGCGAGATTTATTACATGTTGTTTTGCAGTAATGAGTGCTTTCTTCTGCCGTCTTAATTTACGAGCCCCATAATATTTAGATCTCCTTTTAATTTTTGACACTTTTTGTTTTAGCTTAAAGCGTCTAGCCATGATATGCTATAAATAACTAATCGTATCAGTATTCGATCGTTATAGAGATCAGTTTGACTAATAATCGAATCAGTATTCGATAATATTACAGATTAGTATCTGTTAAGTATGTGTTATAATATATCTGAAATAAAATTGCTGATAATAATTATAGTGATGTGTGGTGTAAGACAACCAGCTGTAAAATGAAATCAAGCGACGAGAAGATAATCTAATATGCTCCACGTGCTATATCGCTGTTGATAGAAAAAAAAATACCACAATGACAGATATAGATAACTTTATGTGATCATTTAGCTAACACTATATCATCCATTACATAAGATTCCAAATGTAAATATTATTACTTCAATTCAGTCATTCAAGTCAATTTTATTATTTTCTGCCACCTCTTCCTCTACCCCCGCCACGTTTAAAGTTATTGGCGTTGTAGAAACTGTCTGCTCTTGCTCTTTTTGGTTCAGACTTTTTTTCAGCTGAATAAATATTGACCCTTATATCTCCTTTGTATGCCTTAAGTTCATTGTCTTTAGCATCTTTCAGTTCCCCTAATTTTTGGTAAAGGGTCTTTCTAGCTTCTCCTGCTCCTTTAGTTCGCGTTCCTATTTCAGCTAGTGCCCTTTTTCTCACTGCTGTTATTTCATCAGTTTTTTCCTGGATTAAACTATCCAGAGTCTCTATAGTTTTCTTATAGAAGCACTTCCTTGCATCATTGCAAGCAGTTTGTACTGCAGCTTGAAATTTATCCTCCAATTCTTTGTCCCCAACATCAGGTGTGCAGCGTAATTTGATATAACAGAAAGGTGGATTTCTGTTAGAATTGTTAGCATACACAAGCCATTCTCTTGTTTTTGCTAGAAAAAAGTCTTTTGTTGTGAGCATCTTCACTCATTCCTATTGCCATGTATGCAGTTTCCAGTTCTTTATAGCTCTCCGAAGTAGATTCTATGTCTGTTAGATCAAGATAGTCCAGATCGGACTCATTCATGGCTTCACTCTCTCCTTGAATGGCTTCCTGGTTACATGGAGGGTAGTTCGATGCTTCCATTTTCTTTTTCTTTAAGGAAAGTTTGCCTTTGCTTCTATTCATGTGAATGTCTGTACATAAATGATATTATGTTATTGGTTATGCAGTGATGCCGAAAGAGTCTGTTTTGTATCGAACATTTGTTATCATTTTCTTTTAAAATAATGTTGACAACAGTTTCCTTTGTGGTTTTGTTTTGGAATTCCCAAAATTAGATTTATTACAAAGTGTCATAGTAGCCAATCCTGCACTTTAAGTAAATTTAATGGGGTGTGGTGGCGCGATATTATGGTATACCAGAATAGTAAAAGAGTTAAAATCTAATCTGATATATTAATATTAAGGTCCGAGTATATGTTTGACATGTGGGAGTATGCAACCGAGACACATGTTGCGAACCCTCGAAATCAATGTACGGATCGCCAACCTCAAAATAAGGAAGTGATACACGGGGAGGTGCCTGTTGAGACATCGTCTCTACTAACATGTATATAATAAAGGCACCCAACAGCCACGTACATCCATCTCTTGGATCCTACACCAGTGTGTTTCGGCAGCTTTAATGTATATATAATAAAGGCACCCAACAGCCACGTACATCCATCTCTTGGACCCTACACCAGTGTGTTTCGGCAGCTTTATCGTTTATAAATGGAACGGATGTAAATACATAAATATGTATAACTGTATAATGGGCAAATTTCAGCTTAGCTTCTCAAGTCTGCTTCATCAGGGACCCCTTGAAACAGCTAGCATCTATACTTTAGAATTTATTATGTAGTCTGCTATATTCTTATGTCTAGAGTAAGCTACTTTTGGGTTGTTTTTAAATTTTTTTGCACAAATTGCGTCCCTTTTCAATTTGTGCCAGTTTTTTCTTAAGAAGAACTCAATTTTTTGTATAGAGTTGTGATATTTTGTTATAAATACTAGAGGAATTTCACTCTTCCCTTTTTTTCCGGGTGTTTTGAGCAGTTCACGCCTTTTGTATGACAGTGCTGATCTTATATTTTTATCAATCTCTGTCGGCTTATATTTTCTTTTAAACAGATTGGATCTAAATTTAGTCAACTCTGCCAATAGCGTATTTTCATTGCTATTGTTTCTGATGTGTCTTATTGTTTCATCCTTAATAATACCTGCAAATACAGCAGGGTTGTGAAATGATGATCTGTGTAAATACTGGTAAGTATTAGAGGGTTTTGTGTAGCTTTTGAAATCAAGGGTTCCATCAGTATGGAATCTGAGTCCTTTATATATCGTTGTATCTAAGAATATTGCTTCAGATGATGAGATTTCATAAGTGAATCTTAATAAAGGGTGAGCAGAATTGGCTATTCTGAAGAAGTAGTGAAGTTCATCTTCAGTACCTGAAAATGTTATTAGTCCATCGTCTCTGTATCGACCGACAAAGATTAATTTATCTTTTGGTTCAAAGTTATTGATTATTTCTCTTATAACTTCAAATGCCCTTATGTCACATATCTCAGGGCTACATTTACTGCCCATACTAGCCCCTATTGTCTGCTTATAAATTTTTTTGTTAAATGTGAACAAATTATTCTCGAGGACAAACCTTATTAGATTTGCCACAGTAGCTTTTGATGGTGTAGGACAAATGTAGTCATTCTTTTCTACATTTATCCAAGCATTTTCTATTGCAGTGACTAATTCGTCAAATTGCATATTGGTATACATGCTAGTTATATAAAAGGTTGCCAACAGACAATTATCTGGGTGTTTTATTGCCTCAAGTTTATTGATTAGATCTGTACTATCTCGTACATAAGTATTTTGACTCTTCACTATAGGAAGCAAAAAATATTGTGCGGTTATGCGGATGTAAACTTGGATTCTATTGGCTGATTAACCACCTGCTAAATAACCATGTCCGCCCTACACATGACAATCAATAATCATGATAATGTAGCGTTTCACCTACATGTTGACCAAAGTCATTCAAAGCGTACATATAAGAATTGTACATAAGGACAAAATTCACAAACATGCAGTAAGCATGGATAAATAAACATATCGTAATTAAGGTTTAACATAGTTTACTTCCACGTAATGTAAAACTAATTTCAGCCTGATATTTACAGTAAAAAATTAAAATGTGAAATACATCGATACTTGGAATAACATTTAAATTATATGAAATATTTTATTTGCATTCATTTTCAAAGGTTTTCGCTCCATGTATTACGAAAACGCCATGTAAACTTTATACAACATGAAAAATCAATACATCATTCGGCTGTGTATTGTCCAGAGTACGCGGTCAGTCGACGATAGCGTTTATGTGTATAATCGTGTAGTTTAATGTAGGTCATTTTGTAATTATCGTTTTCTTAGTTAAACACAGACAGGTTTGCATAACCGCACAAAAATGTTATCATGCATTGAACCAACTAATATGATTATTTAGATAGTGTCGAAAATGGTTGAACGGCGCGACCTGACGGTCGCTTGCCGTTCAACGATTTTCGACACTATCTAAATAATCATATTAGTTGGTTCAGTGCATGATAACTTATAATCAATAAATTGACTAACTCTTTCAGTAACAGAGCTTATCTGTCAAATAATTGGTCTGCAAGGACATAATTCATGAATTATGTGTAAGTCATGATATTTTCTAAAGTATTTTTATCATATTTATGTATTTTAGGCAGAAGAAATAATCTACCGAATCTTGGTTCATTTAGTAATGAGCCTTTTAAGAATGTGTACGATGTTTCATCTATTTCTTTTTTCTCCCACATGTCATTTATTAACATCTGTAATTGAAATTGAAGTATCTTAAGGTCAGGTTGATTAATTTCTGTATAATATTGGTATATAATAAAGGCACCCAACAGCCACGTACATCCATCTCTTGGACCCTACACCAGTGTGTTTCGGCAGCTTTATCGTTTATAGATGAAACGGATGTAAATACATAAATATGTATAACTGTTTAAGCTGGTGTAGGGTCCAAGAGATTCATGTACGTGGCTGTTGGGTGCCTTTATTATATACATGTAATAAGTTTTTAAATATAAAAAAATTTCCTTTATTTAAAAAATTATAACCGAGTAAAATTCCGGCTATATGAAATGAATACGGTATTCCAAATTGTATACTTTTATTTTGCGGTATCTGGACACTTCCAGACCCAAGATCGAAACTGAATAACAATATAAAATGTCAAATATATATAGATAATTAAAAAACAGTTGTTATGTAAACAGATTAGTGTCCAAAGATATTAAATAACTCATTCGGCTTCCAGCGCGACAAACATATTTTGAACAATAGAAATAACTGAGAGGTCAATTTAAAACGAAAGAATAAAGGAAAGAATAAGAATAAATATATAAACTTACTTGTCACAATTAGCACTAAAATTATGTAATTAAATGATTAAAATGTAGGAGAAGAAATGTCCGAATAGAATATTAAACGAAAACGATTAATTTGAATTAAAGTCCAAATATTTCCCGGTTACATTCTCCCTTACTCCCCTTAAACTCGGTCCCCGAGTTTGCCAAATATTCACTTAGTTTTATCATCTTGGGTACCGTCCTCTTGAACACTTTGCTTTGTACACTTGTCGTTG
>MJUU01063594.1:0-10153 GCA_002080025.1 Modiolus philippinarum | reverse complement strand
CTTTCAGTGATGTTATGGTGACGGCCATTGAATTTCTTGAGGGATGAAATTAACATAGGTTGAACAAATTCCTGACTAAGCAGCTATTGGGACAGTGTTTTTGCTCTGTTCAAAAAATCACTGTACAAACTACACGCTCGACAGTAACGAATCAACTGTGAAATGTACACTCCATAGGCTGGAGAGGTAGGGTTATTGCTGCTCAGAAAGGGGAAGTTCACAATTGGGAAATTAAAATCATCACGCTTGTCATATAGCTTAGATTTCAAACGTCCATCTTCGTCAATATACAATAAAAGAGCTCTCCCTTCCTTTGTCAAAGAGACTACCGATTATATTAACAAAACCCCGTCCCAAAATCTTCCACCCCAAACATTCTTAGTGACTCTAGATGTGACATCCTTGTATACTAATATTCCACATGAAGAGGGAATCGAAGCCTGTCGCAAAGTATGGGATAATAGAACTGTTCAATCACCATATACGGAGTCTTTAGTTAATCTGTTTAGTCTCGTGTTAAAACGTAACAACTTTGTATTTAACAACGAACATTCCTTCAAGTTAATGGGACTGCTATGGGTACGCATGTAGCCCCATCTCATGCCAATATATATATATATTTATATATATTCATGGGCGATCTTGAAAAGCGTATGCTCCAGGAAGCACCTTACAAGCCGTACAGTTGGCTCCGTTTCATTGATGACATCGAGATGAAAACCCCATCTTGATGAATTCATCGAATTTATAAACAATTTTCACCCATCTATTAAATTTACCGTTAATGTGTCAGAAATTTCCAATGCATTTCTCGACACGACCTCAACACTAGTCGACGGAAAATAAGCTTTGACTTGCATACTAAACCGACCGACACACATGCATATCTGCTACCCAGCAGTTGTCACCCTAGACATTGTATCAATGCGATCCCGTATAGTCTCTCCACACGCCTACGTCGGATCTGCTCGGATGACCAAACATTTAACAAGAGGAGCAGAGCAATTACTCAACAGAGGTTACAAAGCACACAAAGTGCAAAAACAATTGATAGAGTTGCTATTTTAGAAAAAAAAAACAGTTATTGCAATACAGAGATAAAAAGAATAAAAACTCTCGCATCCCTTCGTTACAACTTTCCATCCACGACTCCCAGATCTGTCGGCCATTACGCGTGACTGCATGAAAGTTCTTCATGTAATACCTAAAATGCAATCCCTTTTTCCTGAACACCCACTTGTTTCATTTCGACGACCCAAGAACTTGAAGGACATGCTCGTAAGAGCAAAACTAAAATCACTAGAAATATGACAATTTAGACTTGTCGAGATAAACGTTGCCTTCTTCGCAAATACAGTGCCACAGCATCAACTTTCGAAAGCTCAGCAACTGGAGAAACTTACAAAATTTTCGGAAATCTATCCTGTAAATCTGAAAATGTAATTTATATGATAACATGCTCCGTATGTCAACAGCAGTATATTAGTGAAACAAAGAACTCCCTTAATCTTTGCATCAACTTACATCGCAATCACATACAGAAAAAAGAACAATCACAAGCTACAGCGATCCATTTAAACACCACTAGACATAGCTGGACTGACATGCAGGTTGTGGCCATTGACCAAAATAGATCTTGGAACGAAACCCTAAGACAGAGAAAAGAACGATTTTGGATGCAAAAACTTAAATCTAGCATGAACTTAAAAGCTTAGAGAACCAAAGCCTAAATTTCCCGCCCCTACCCATTCTGTTATTTTAATTTATTGATTTTTTTATTTTTCATTTTCTTGTTATTCTATCATATTTTGCTCTATAGCCGTTAGAGTCTAACTAATTAGAGTAACAATTTTGTAAGAATCGATGTACAGACACTGACAAAATTATTTTTTATACGCCCGTCGAAAGACGGACGTGTTATGGTATACCCTCCGTCCATCCGTCCGTCCGTCCGTCCGTTAACTTTTTGGTTTCCGGAGATTTTTTGCTGTAACCGCTTGACATATTGATTTCATATTTGGTATATGAGTATATCTAGGTGAGATACAGATTAAATTCGAATTTGGTCCCGGTCGGTTGATTTTGTACAGGGTTATGGCCCTTGGACTTAATGAAATTTTGAAAAATATAGGTTTCCGGAGTTTTTTTCTGTAACCGCTTGACATATTGATTTCATATTTGGTATATAGGTATATCTGGGTGAGATACAGATCAATTTTAAATTTGGGTCCGGTCGGTTGATTTTGTGCAGAGTTATGTCCCATAGACTTGGTGTAATTTTGAATAAGATAGGTTTCTGGAGTTTTATTCTGTAACAGCTTGACATATTGATTTGATATTTAGTATATCATTGTATATAGTTGGGATACAGATCAAGTGATTGGTTGATTGCGTACAGAGTTATGACCCTTGGATGTAGTAAATTTTTGAAAAAACATTAGTTTCTCCAACTTTTCTTTACAGTGCGTTAATATGTTGATTTGTGATATATAGTATATGATTGTATGTTTAAAAATTACACACTGTAAAAATTGTGTTTAGGCTCTGAACACCATGTGAAACATGTTAAGCCTAAACATGTTTAGGAAAATGTTTAAATTCTCTACACATGATTTCTAAACATGTTAATTTCCTAATCACGTTTAGACTGAGAACATGTACAACTTTACATGTTTAGAGTTAGAACATGTAACATTTTACATGTTTAGAGTTAGAACATATAAAACTTTCCCGCCAATGGTATCATTTTACACAAAGAAAATAGCGTCATCAGCCATTTTCTATGAAAGATAATGTAAACAAGTAGGGGAACCAAAGTTTATTTTGCAGATATCAGCATGGAATACGGAAATATTTATATCGAAATTATCTTTGTTTAGGTAAGTAGCAATTAGAAAATTTAACATATTTGTTTTTTAATGAATTTTTTTACATATATACGCTGCTCAAGTAATAATTTTTTAGAAAAAGGGGGAGGTCAATATACATTTTGGATCATTTTCGGTTTAATTTTCTTTAGATCTACCGATGTTCTATGTCATCTGTGACGTGAATGTGTCTGTTAATTTAAATTGTATTTTCATATGTAAATTTTACTTGTGGATTTTAATTTTAGATATATATGCAATTAAATTTTAAGCTGTTATAAGGTTCCATCTTAAACTTTTGTTTTGAATTACTCTTTCTTTTTCTTTCAGGTCCATGTTTTAGACTATCTGTTTCCAAGTAGAAGCTGTCCAAAAGTCAACATTATGCGAGATCCAATCTTGTCAAACACTACGATGGAGCAAAGACTGATAACATTCTAGAAACTGTTTGAAACAATAACCCATGCAGTTTTACTTCACCAATATGTTCGTTATTACTTTACGGAAGTTTTAAAGGATTCTGAATCTTGAACATGAAAATTCCCAATTTGATATGCGGCTTCTTATTAAAATTTCGAAATGACAGAAGTACTCGCATTAAATATTATATTGACGTTTGTTGGATATTCCGTAAGCTATCATGTTGGGCTTTCGTGGGCTATACTGTTGGACATTCCTTGCGCTACATGTATATTAATGAACATTCCGTAACCTATATTGTTGGACATTCCTTAAGCTATATTAATAGACATTCCGTGACCTATATTGATGGATATAGATATAAGTAATATTTGTAATAAATATATATGATTTGTATTATACATTCTGTTATATTTCATTATGCTTCCAAACTATAATTATCTACTAAAAATAAAAACAGGGACCACACAAATGAATATAAAAATCTAGTGCTGTATTAAATATTGTGCGAGGATATGAGATGTTCCGAAGAAATAAGGTTTATATTGTTGGTTTTCATCTTGAAGTAATGGGTTTCATTTAATCAAATTAAGTTTTTGATTTTTGATTTGTCTTGGCTTGTAAGATGAGATGCTGAGGCTTGTTTTCTTTTTTTGTGGGCAAATGCAGATAAAATGTAATTTTGTGCAGTCAGTTTTCAGGCAGTGTAAATATTTCTGTTTAGAGAAGTCTTATGAGCTTTAATCAGCACCAATGTCTAAATATTCAAGACTAACATATAAAATCCAGGATGCACTTACAAACTCTTCAAAAGTTATAAGATTTATGATAAATGACCTGAACACAGTGTCTAAACATGTTTACAAACTAAACACATAAAACCTAAACATGATTAGACTGTAAACATTTTTCTAAACATGTTTAGATACTAAACATGTTGAGGTTCAGAACATGTTTAAAATCTGTTACAATAATAGTGTTTAGGAAAACGTTTAGGCCCTAAACACATTTTTTACAGTGCAGATTAAGTTTAAATTTGGTTCCTGTTGAGAATGATTTTATGGACTTTTATGGTCCTTTTACTTCATATTTTTTTGAAAATTATTTTTGTGCACCTTTCTGTATATATGCATTAACTTTACACACCGTATTTATTCTAATAAACGTCCCGGGACTAAGACAATCTTCCAAAGGGGGGGGGCTATAATAAGAGGTTCACATTTTCAATTTAAGAACAGCAATATTTAGTGTTATTCGACAATTAACTAAGGCAAACTGTAAAGTATTTGCATTTTAGAAACCAAACATGGTATATTTAGAGTATTAAACTATAGATAAATGCTTCTCTTTTTTATTTTTAGCTAGATAAGTAAGCAAAGGTCGCACATTTGAAGCAAAAATGGGGGCTTTTATTAGAAAATGAAAGTTAAATTAAACAAAATTTAGGGAGGGGCTTTAATTAGAAGGGGGATGGGGCTAAAATTAGAATAAATATGGTATTAGTTTGATATTTGTTAAAGAATCAAACATATTCTGTTTGATTTTTTTTTCAATCAAAATTTTGTTGTAGTGGTTGACAGTGGACGGGCCTATCATGCGCTCTTGGCGCAGCAGCAGTTTATTCCCCTTTCATGTTACATTTGTAGTTAACAGCGTCCATGATTTAGCTGTCGATACTTTGTTTATTTTTTTGTAGTATAGTCTTTGTAAATAAGTTTTGTTTCACTGTATTTTTACTTTTTTATTGTGTTTTGATAAAGAGCTGGACAGGTCTTGAAATATCAACTTTTAAGAAGTGAGAAATGATCAACGGATACACCATTCCTCTGCGGAGCTGGTATGCTAGTGTGAGATTAACAATCGAAGCTAAAATATCGCAAACTTCCCTGATTGAAATAAACAATCATGTGAATTTAGATACTAATGTCTCGTCAGTGCAGTTCATATCAAAACTTTTGGAAAATAATGATAGGAATTTATAAGAGATAGAAGTGTTCAAGTCAACTTTAAATATAGGAGTTATTGCCCTTTATTGGGCAATTTTTTATTTTTTTTTTTACATTTTGTTTTATTTTTCAAAAATGCTTTGAGATAAAGGTCAAGACTGAATAGCAAAAGTGTTCATCATATTAAGTAGTTTCCTATCTTCCTGACAGGTTCACATCTCGTCCAAGATAGCCGCCGCGGGAAAATGGGAAAATGTTGTACATTGTCGATTCTTGAAACCCGCTTCGTATAAGTTTATTCTAACAAGGCATGGCAACATGTTAGCCATCAAACAAATTTATGATTTAAGTGCCGATCATAAATCCGAGATGGCCGCTCTTGCAGATCTTAGTTTAATATTTAGACCTATAGGAAAAGGTTTTGAATTGCTAAATTCTTGAAAACCGTTTCATATATCAAGTTGATTGACAAGGCTTGGTAGCATTTATCAATTCAAAGCCTTTTACTTGTTTGGTGGCTATCATGTCACCATGCCTTGTTAGAATAAACTTATACGAAGCGGTTTTCAAGAATCGACAATGTACAACAATTTCCCATAGGGTGCAAATTTTCTCACTTCTAATATTCCAATTTTAGCATGAAAATTTATTTGAAACTTTTTTTCAGAAATATAGTATGGATTGCCCAAATACGGGATATGACAGATATCGCTCGGAGATTTCAGCCGAGGCTCTTGCATCTGATCCAAATAATTCCGTCACATACCGACAAACTGACCAACCACTACATGTATTTGAGGAATGGCTATGCAAGAATTTGCCATCATGTCATCAAAGGTAAAGTCATATATAAAAAAATACATATGTTGTTAAATGAAGAAATAATTCAGGGCAGGTATATGGTCATTGTCATTTAACAGTTTTACCATGGACTGGGCCTTTATATTCGAATTTAACCCAGAGCGTTAGAGTTACAGGGGACGACCATGGGGGGAGGGGGGTGTGCGATTTTGTAAATAAATAATTTTATATTGGTGCCAGTGAAAATAAATAATTTTACTTTTGATTTGAAGAATAGATTTTACCAGACTCGAGTGAGCGACCATATTTTTTAGCAACCAATTTTAGGCGTTATCTAAAAATCGAAAATTAAAATAGACCATATCTCACCTAAAACAATTTGTAGCGACCAATTTATTAAAAATGTTTAAAAATGATAGATAAAGGCAAACACAGCATATTAAACCATGAAAATATGCTCACATCGGATATACGGTGCATTAATAAGAATATGGTACTTAGTAACTGCTGCTTTTCATGTAAAGATCTTATATGATAAATGAATAAAAACAGCATTTAGCATATTTGTGAATATATCAATAAATGGAATTATTGATAATTAATTGAGATATTAACATTCAGATAAGCTAGTTAAAAATTCGTACATTCATCAAATTTATAAATCACCAAATTAATAAAATTAATAAATAGTTAAAAATTTATATTTAAGGATGTTAAACTATGTTTGAAATGAGATTTTTGCGAAATGTTCTATTCAAACATAGTTTAACATTCCTTAAATATATCTTTTCAACTATTAATTAATTTGGTGATTTTAATTTATTTTATAATTAAACTAATTCTTAACTCGGTTATATCAATGTTGTCTTAATAAATTATAAATAATTCCATGTATTGATAATGCTGTTTTTTATTATGTTATTCGTCATATAAGATTTTTACATTAAAAGAAGTAGTTACTAAGTAACACATTCTTATCACTGTATATCCAATGTATGCATATTTTCATGGTTTAATATGTTGATTTTGTCTATCATTTTTAAACATTTTTGATAAATTGCTCGCTACAAATTGCTTCAGGTTAGTTATGGCCTTACTTTAATCTTTGTTTTTTAGACGGTCGCTCACTTGAGTCTGGTATAATTTTTTGTTGCAAGTGCAAATAAATAATTTGATGTGACATTTGATGAAAAGAAATGAAATAATTTGTTTGAGATTTTCATGAAAGTAAATAATTTTTCTAGGCAAAGTCGCAAAAGCCCCCCTCCACCTGAAAATCAAATGGTCGTCGCCGAATTCGTATACAGAAATTTAAAAATGTATTCACACCTATGAAACAAAATGAATAGAATGTGATCTTGAAATAGACTGTTTTAACATGCATCCAAGCATTTATATTAAAGAATATTTTTGTTCAAAAAACTGCATTGTGTTTCATCCGAACTGGTCTTTTTAGAAGGACATATTCGCGCATGTGCTATGGTTGGCCCACCACTAAAATGTTTATCTGAGGGCAATCTTTTGCATTGATGACATCTGTTTTGTTTGTTCAACAAAACGGGTCACGAAATCTTCCATCATAAGTTTTGCATCTTGCGGCGTTTACAACCACCAACACATATCACATTTTAGAAAATGCAGGTGAAACTGTTATAAGTTGGCTGGTCCTAGTACTACTTTGTCAGTATCACAAGTAAAATGGTCACTTTGCATGTCTAGTGCCCTTTTTGTATTGATATTGATCCAATCTCGGGGATCCAATATCCATCCGTCTATGGGAAGGATCAGATCTCCGGCCTTACATTAATTAAGTAGGATATACTAATATACAAATGGAAACCATTCTTCAGAGACCGCCCTTTATGTTTTAGTAATATTTTAATTATATTAAAAACGAAGGGATATGGAGTAAATGCAAATGAGACAAAATCTCTACAAATACATGGTAAAACTAAGCAATGGAACAACGCTTTTATTGTTGTTCTTCATCTTGAAGTCACCGTGAGGCCTCAGTTAAACAATGAGCATTACTCATACCTCATAGCAAGTTCAAGACGGCCCCTAGCACTGGTTTGAGCGAAATTAAACAAATATATTTTCTTTTTTAGATCAGTGGCAAAATCATCGAAATCCGACTCGCTGAAATATAGCACGAGAAATTTTCCCGATTACTTTGAGTATGCAATCAATTTGTAGGTTTTTTTCAGTGTAGGATTAAACCCTTCTTTTCGCAGGAGCGGATTTCTTGGGGGTGGGGTGGGGGGTAGGGAGCCTATGCACCCTTTTACCGCCAAAGAAAAATAATGTGGGAATTTTGTATTAATCTATCAAAATCACTGTAATTTTAACACCTCTTAACGAATGTAATATTATAGGATTGTTAATAAACAATAGTTTTAATACCAGATATACGCCCCCTTTCGAAAAACCTGGATTATCCTCTCTAAGACTTTCAACTGTTAACCTTCAACATACATTTTCATTCATTATACAAAATGAAAGTGGATATTACAAGTCTTTAAGAGGAATTTTTAATAAGCTATCGTTTATATATATCGGTTATAGTTTATTTTATTGATTAAAATGTCTGATTCAATTTGTTGAAATTTAAATGGAACTCCTGCACAACTTTAAAAAAAACCTAGTTCTGTAACTATTGTCCAGAATTGGAAAAGAAGGTAAAAATATAGACTATTGGTCTTCATATGGTAAAAAAAACGTTTGAAAATACTTCATTAAGTGCCCCGAAATTTATCACAATCGTCGTAAAATTTTATGCACTGTATAAATTTGTAAAAAAAAACTAAAGAAAAAAAACACACACACACACACACACACACATTCTATATTAACTATTCCGAAAAACTTATTAATTTCTGAACATCAGGACGAAAATGTAGTACACAATAAAAGGAAAACTTCTACACCACAGGAATTTTTTTTCAAAATTTAAATAAGATCATCATTTTGACCATTTTTCTTTGTGTCCATGCATCAACACTGACATGAAACGAATGCTTGTTCTGTCAAATAATTGTATGTAATTGATGAGTGCTGTCAAGATAAAGGGGCGTGCTCTAAATCAAACTTGATGACTAAATGTCAATTATATGTCCAATTAACTCAACCAATGAGAGTGACTTGATCAGTCTACAAATCAATGCGCACATCAAATCTGAAAAATGTTTACAATCAGAGTGGTGAAAAGAATGCATATCAAGGTCACTAATATGTGACGTGTAAATGAACGAAAATTTATACTTAATCGGGTTTAGTTGTACCTAATACGTGCCGAGAAAAAACCCCAACTTTAGTTTTACATAACTCCTGGTTGGATAGATTTTACGGCAATTATCTCTGTTGTAGGTCAGTACTTCATGCTCAATTTATTACATCTTAAATCAGATTGAAAGTTCAGTTATTCTTTTGCAAAATCTCCCCGCCCTTAACTTTTTGGAACTGCGGTCCCAGTGTGAAAAATGCCAAAACGAATGATTCTCAAATTTAACAAATTCGGGACATTATTAAGTCCCCATAGAGTCCCTTGGATTTTCGTTGTCCTCGAATATAGTTCCTTTTTATTTAGTTTATCACTTCATTTTGTTCGAATATAGTTCCTTTTTATTTAGTTTATCACTTCATTTTGTTCGAATATAGTTCCTTTTTATTTAGTTTATCACTTCATTTTCGGTTCGAATATAGTTCCTTTTTATTTAGTTTATCACTTCATTTTGTTCGAATATAGTTCCTTTTTATTTAGTTTATCACTTCATTTTGTTCGAATATAGTTCCTTTTTATTTAGTTTATCACTTCATTTTGTTGTTCTTATATGATTCCTTCTTTTGTTTAAGTATGTTTTTGGGCTTGACTGAAAGAAGGCACGTTGAAAAAAATTTAAAAAAATGAAAATGATGTAGAATTCGATTGAATGGAGTGATTTGGTGAGGTGCAAAGAGGGGAAATTTCCTGTTTTCGGAAGAGCAGTTTTATCACTGGTGAAACTTATGTCTGTTTGAAGTTAAAGAACAAAATCCCGGCGAAAGAATTTTCCACTTTTTAATTTCATATTCTAAAATCTAAGAATACCTTTTACAATGAACTGCGACCAAGTTTAGCGT
>MJUU01063590.1:0-25521 GCA_002080025.1 Modiolus philippinarum | reverse complement strand
CCAGCCCAGTAGTCAGTACTTCGGTGCTGACCCGAAAGCCGATTAATTTTGGAACCTTACGATATCTAAATTTTTGTAAATTTTGTTGAAAACTAAGGAGTATCTCCCTCATGCAAAGCTCTGTCCTTAGCTGATTTTGGCTTTACATTTAGATCATATTGGTTGTTTGTTCTCTATCAGTTTTTACATATCTTTGAGTTTATGGTCTTCCAAACGTTTAGATTTTATCTGCACTGAAGAGACATAAGTTGTCGAAATGCGCATATGCAGAAAGTAAATTCAGTGACTTCGGTATTTAGTTATTCGTATGTGAATGTCTTTTTGTATCTTCAATGGTATTTGAGCTATAAGCAAAAACCAAAAAATCGGACATCAAAATCGGTTTTTGGTCCATAGGTTCAAAACGGTTGGTCCAATAATTTCGACCCAATGTAACAAATGTAGATCTAAACAAGACACACATTTTTGCAATTACATGTTATCAGCTATCTATTACGGTTTAGGAGTTACTCCAATGACAAAGTCTGGGGTCAAAGTTCAAAGTGACCAATGACCTTTGACCTTTGCATTTTTAAATGTAACACATATCACCTAAGTTGAATGGAAAAGGTTTTAGGTTTCTATCTCTTACCATTTTCGAGAAAAACATGTTTAAAGATATGATGAAATTTTCAAGGGGCATAACTCATGAACGGTTCATTATAGAGGTTCGGTCTAAATTTAACAAATGTCCGTCATGACCAAACAAACATTATTGTCTTTACATTTAATCACCTATATTGTACGGTTTCTGAGTTATTCCAAGAAGAAGGTTTGAGGTCAAAGTTCGAAGTGACCAATGACAGTGGTCATTTTGGAAAGTCCAAGACCTTTGTAAACATCTTTGGGTTGGTACCTACAATGGTGTCAAGTTTCATAAGGTTTGGTCCACCCATTTTTGAGAAAATGTTTTGACAATGTTCGAAATATCATTGAGGAATAAAAATTGGTTTGTGTGACTTAATAATAAAGAAACAATAGAATACTAATATGTCGCCCCGACTACGTCTGGGGCGACATAATAAGATTTGAGTAAAAACAATAAGTCTCCACAAACTTTGTTTGGGAGACTTAATAATAAGAATTGAGTAAAAGCAATAAGTCTCCCCAAACTTCGTTTGGAAGATTTAATAATAAGAAACGCAACAAAACACTTCGTTTGGGAGACTTAATTAACAATGAAAGGATATCGAGTAAATGCACATGAGACAAAAAGTTTAATCCTGGGGTAGAGCCTTATACTATACCCTGTTTCCATGATCAGTGAAGCATGAAGTTGTTAGCATGATTCAGTTTTTATAATGATTTTTGTATAATCATACCCTAATGTGTATTTACATGTATATAGAAAAACGACGTTTGATCTGACCTATTTTTCGTACTTATGACCCTCTTGACTCTGTCTTTACACTTGCCAAGTATGAAAAGTCTATCTTAAATAGTTCAAAAGATATACATTGTAGCAAAGGCTAAAGTTTCGGCCGATGCAAAGACACACAGAAAGACGGGACAAAAACAGTAACCCCCTCCCGATCTTCAACCTTGGGGCATAAAAACATGGTGTCAAGAATGGAATATAGCTTAACATTTGACCCTTTAGGAAACCCATCTACGTCATTTCCAGTCAAGCATTTTGTCATGTGTGCAATAAAGGCTCTATTTTTTGGCTTCTAGTCCAAGAGATCTACTCTAAAACGGCTATACCGTTTCCTATCTTGACCCATCTTTCTAAATTATGTTTTGTCTGATTCTCTCCTTCTCAAGTTTGATGTCTTGGAGTTAGAGTGTATCTGTATTGGGTTTTATTTGTACATTTATTATACTATAGGGAAACTGGATAGCGAAAAGGGGGTTTTGGGTACCCATAAACTGGTTTAACACTATCACTAACGTAGGATATAGTAAACATTTTGGCAGTGAAAATATGATCGCTTCGGCTTAAGGTTTTGTACTTTTCTCCATTTTAGGGGAATTGTATTGAATCCTAATGAGTCTACGGAATACGGACTGCTTAGAAGCGTGGGAAAACACCTTTTCCCTCTCCGGATTCGCATGAAGTTGTTTTTGCTTCAAACAGATACTAGAACTTCAACTTTCTATGGCAAATCCATTATCTAAATGCAATGAGGCTAAAAATGATTTTACTAAAAATTTATAAAAACTGGCATTCTGCCACTTCTCCAAAATAAAACAGTGTCAATGACCATTTTTATATACCACATACCTCTCTTAGGTCCAAAATCTAAACCTGTCTTCAATGTCTTTCCATTAAGATAAGCTTAGTGACTTTGAGGCATGACCTGTGCACTTCAAAACATTGCCTACAGTATCGTGGTTTAACATTATCATTATGTCACTTTTGGTGAGCTTGAGCTGACTAAAGCAGCGTTCCGTTGATGCAAAAGTATTACATGACATGAGCTTATACAACAGAACACAAACATTGGGGTTAAAAGTCTTTCAGAGAACTATCTTTATCTTATAATCCAAAGCGATCTAGTAGAGTTTTAATTGAACTGATGTGAAAATCAAATGTTTGAAATTCTTGAATTCTTTTTCAGTTTGGTTTGATCTATAATTGGACCGCCATGGGATATCTGTTTTCCCAGATGACAACCGCTTTTCCTTTTACAGTTCAAGTTTTTTTTTTTCAAATTGGATTTGACTTTACTACCGGAACTGACATGTTCTGCGCGGTGGGTGTCTTAAGCAGCAGGAGATGCTTAATCTACATGTGCACCTTATCTCAACCATGGCTTTTATTTGGTCCGTGTTGTTCATTTTTGTGTGTGTGTATGTGTGTTTTCATTTTTCTTTTTCTGTGCCATACTAGTTTCTTTGTTTCTTTGCTTTTCCGATGTCGCTATGGTCCTTGGATTGTTTGTTTTTAGACTGACGGTTCAGTTCTCACTTACTTTGTCCGTTTTTGCCTGTTAATTGACATTTAAAATACTTCACAAATTTTGCAGAGATAACTCCGTACTAAAATTAATATTACATCCAGGGAAGGACCAAAGCATACTTTACACTCAATTGATAATTTCCATTGATCCCGACTTTGTGTTGCTTTAAGATAGTTGAATTGAACTGCGACTAGCAGATTCACCAATTGTCTGGACTGTTTACCGTTGCAACAATCAGAAATAGTGTCATTTTCAGTTTCAATCCGGGGCTCATACTTTAAACAATTGCTTCAGTATCTTTTTGTCTGAAACTAATTGGTTAATTTGTATTAAAATAGTGTCCAGATTGCCCTTTAAAATAATATCTGACATGTAATAGGAGCCATGTTCGGCTGTAGTAGAACGCAATCAACCCTCATGTTTTCTGACTGCGGGTTACAATTATTTCTTCTGTTACGTTTGTTTTCAGAATAAGCATGTCTTGTCTTGAAAGCTTTGTATTGAACAACAGAAATGGAGCTCTTCATTAAAAGAAACATGATAGGTCTTCTTGGATTGTCTATCAAACCATAAACAAGTTTAACCCTACCGCTTGATTTGGCTATTCCCGGTACCAAGTCAGGCTGTCTCGAGTTCTTATCATTGTTTACATTTGTCTATTGTCTCTTGTGCAGTTCCTTTGTATATAGGGCATGTATCATGTATATTTCAGCCATTGTAGGTGATTCCTGTTATCTCTTTAATTTGACTAGAAATTATTTATTTATCTAAAAGTATAACTTGGAAGTTTGTTCATAAACTTTGCATTAAGTGCATAAATTGCTGTTTAAGTTGACAATCACGGGCGACTATCATTTTGGTTTATGGATTTCCAAATGTTTTGATTTGATCTGCACTGAACAGACATAAGTTGTCGAAATGCGCATATGCAGAAAATAAATTCACTTCGGTAATTTGTTACTTGGATTAATACAATTTGTAAGATTTTCTTTAAAATGTGTATACTGATTTATTGGGTATTTAATAATACATGTGCAAAATTTCATTTCCACCCTTCTCCTCAATTCCCCATAATAAAATCCCACAGTTAATGGATTCTTAAAACAACTTCCCTCTTCTGAATCTATCTATACGCGACATTTATCATCCTTCCCTATGATTATATCAGCCTAGAGAGTACTTCCACAAAACCCGTATATGGTTGACCCGGATATACAAATGTATCAGGAGTTGACCTGGAGTTGACCTGGATATATCAAGTGATTCTCACAACGTTTCAAAGGTAATAACTTTTTTCAAGTGTTCACACGAAATCAAGCATATAAAAGTAAACATCTATTTCATTTTCTCTTTCCGATTAGGTATTCAAAACAGAGTCATAATCACACAAATAGATAAACTGGACGCCAGAAAAACTATTGAAACTAGGTCACTGATATATCCTGCAGAGCTTCCATGTTTTCACATTATGACGTCATAACAGCGATAAGGAACGATAGAATAACGTAACAACCAAAGGTTGCTGCTCATTCAAAATCGACATTACTTCGAGTAAATCTATGAAAATTTTCATCAAGTTACAAAATATTTGCTGGTAAAATGATAAAAAAACTACAAAGCATGTTTTTAAAGCTGAAAATTGCTGATAACGCGAGGATGACATGTATGTCGAATTTCCCGCGCAAGTTTTGGAGATTTTGAAACCTCAGTTCAATAGTTATAATACAAAATAAAGGATGATAAACAAGTTATCGGGCTTTTGACAACTGAAGTATTGTAAAATATCATCCTGCTCGCCAGAAGAACTCGATAACATATACAAATACAACTGCAAGGAGAGACCCTAACAAAAAACTTTAATTATTTGGCCAGAGTTTGTTCACATGTATTAAATTGAAAGGTAAAACACTCGACTTTTATACCGAAAAAAATACAGATATCGAACCAGTTCCAGTAATTTGGTATAGCTTTACATTAATCCCTGTTTAGTTGTTTTGCGTTGGTTTAGAAACAAAAATACCGCCAAATTGAAAACAAGGGTACACACCAACCCCCTTTTATACCTAAACAATGGTATATAATATTGGATGATGGAAATATACATCTTTGAAATAAATTAGTTCCCCTTCAAGAAAAAAATTTGAGAACTTAATCCATTAAAGAAACAAGGTGAATTGGACAACCTGGCAATTGGGTTGAATTGCCTTTGAAAAGGGAAAAATGGGTAAGGGGTTTTCATACAAACAAGAGCGTTTTTTGTGAAATGCAAAACGGATCTTTGTTTTAAAAGTTGCGTTTCACCACTCTATTTGTCTGCAATACGGTTTTGGTCCAGACTTTCTGTATTGTAACCTAACTACCCCGCGTTGACAAGGTTTAAGATATACGATTTCTTAAGATAGAAGAAGGCATCTGTGTAGACGGAAAACTTGGAACCACCTGAGGTGAAAAAGGTCCATAGATGTTACATAAGTACCAATTGAAAATACTTTATTATTTTTTTTTTAAATGTTTAGTACAAATTTATAGCACTCAGACAATATAGTTGAATAACTTTATTTACTTTGTTTCAATTGCAATTACAATTAACATTGAAATTGGCAACTGGAAAAGTTCTCAAAGTTTTTCTGCATTTGAAGATGGATGCACATTTTCTCTCAATGTACACAGTAACCACCATCTACTCTTAGAGTCACTCCATGAGTTGATGGACTGTTGTCACTCAATATTCACTACGTCTTCTAACTCTGTTAAAAATGGATATAAATTAACTGCAAAATGTGTTTAAACGACAAAATATTGCTCTCGTATTTGCTTTTTAAATTTTACAATAAATGTAATAGAAAATGGTTGAAAAACAAGGATTCGCTTCCGTAATTATACTATCAAATGATTATAATATTTTTAGGAAAGTTTATTCTGGGTAACCAATAACAAGATATATAAATGTAATATTTAAGGTTAATTCCCTTTTTCTAAAAATATGTCGCACGTGACGTTTCCCGCGGTGAATATCCTTTTCATGGAGTGAATATCCTTTCTATCGAGTGAATATCCTTTTTTATTCATTTTAATGTCAATGCAACTTTACCATAAGTATTTATATATTATAGAATAATTAAGGTTAATTGGTTATAGTCTCGATTTGCGCAAGACTGCAAACACAATTCTGAAAGTTATAAACACTTTGGACTTTGGACTTTTCTCTGTTACTAATCGTATGAAAATCAAAACCATTTATGAATTCAAATGGCAAAAATATACAAATATTACATATGGTATCCGTAGAGTTATGGTCATGGGCTCTTGGTAACCAACAACGGTTTGAGAAAAATGTCAAACCAACAAGCGTGGCAAAACAGGAACAAATTGAGAATAGACGATATTCCACTTTCGATTTTTTCGTTTATTGTCGACATCTTACCCCAAATCTACTGGAAACTGGTTTCGGCATTAGATGAGCGTAATCAAGGAATTTACATATTTATTTTCTTGACCTAAAATAAATTGGTTAGAAATTAGCCCCCTGGGGTAAATGTTGATTTATGACATATTCAGCTATTATTCAATCATAAACACCTTTCAATATGTTGACAGAATAATTTATTCTCTTTGCTAGCATATACAGGGACGCCATATTTACCCCGTTTGACCTCTTTTACCCGCCATTCTAATATCCAGATCATTCCGGATTAGTTTGGAAGAACGTTTATTAAACTGCATCAAACTAAAGCAAAATACATGAGATCTTCGTAATATATTGGTCAACCAATACGTTATGACAGCCAAGGTCCGGAATCCAATTATCCTTCTTACTGGTATTTGAGGAGATCGTTTCCGCCTTCAATTACACCAGAGTTCCTATCTCGAAAGTCCCGTATCTAAAGTATAATTCCTGGTATCCAGAAAGAATAGTTTTCTGCTTTCTAGTAAATGAACAAATAACGGGATATGGAGTAAATATATGGGACAAAATCCCTATAAATACATGGTAAGATTAAGCTATTAGAACAACGTGTGTATAGTGAGGTCCTTCTATTGGGAGGATGCTGTAGCAAAAATATGTGGATGTCTAGATCTATGCGTACGTATTTAGTAAAAGTAAGTGAAAAGTATACATGTACGACTCAACGGATACAGAGTCAATATTGTATAAATCTATTGACTTAATTAAGTTCATATTTTTTGTAATTATCGGTCGACCGTACATTAATAGTATAATTACGGGGTTGAAATGCAAATAATAAAGCTAAGAAACTAAATTAGCTATTGGATCAGACTAAGTTGGTCAATCTTTCTTATGGACACTCCTTGTTTATAATTCCAGTATATTGTTTTGTATGTAAACTGTGTTCCGCAATAGCGGTATGTTTTGTTCTGGAAAGTATCCATGCAGTTGATGAGCTTTTCTCGTTAATACGTCATCCCCGTTTAGTCTGTATCACATTGTCTTTAGAAATGTCATAGATAATCAAAACGTTTGGGTCCAATTTTAATGATATCTTCCGCACTTGCAGCAATGACGTTGTAATATCAGTAAGCAACTTGAAGAACAAACATGTACTTCAGAAAACACCATAGATAATTTCCAGTACAATATGATTTACTCTGCTCCAGTATTTTCGCGGGAGATAATTACATCCTGGGCAAATGTTTATCTCTGCCTTTCAATGAGAAGGAAATGTTTTTCCAGATCTGAATAAAACGTTATCTTTGTTTAGGAACTCGCATACTAGTACATCATTCCTGCTAAGCTTCAGTAAGTCCTGATGAGATGATAAAAACGTAAACAAAAATGTAAGACCAGGGCAGTTTTGGAGAGGGTTCTTGAAAATGTGATTGAATTTGCTTCTTTCATGAATTTCTCCTCAAATGGAGATATTTTTCGACACATAAACACAAAATCGACCATTGGTTGTAATAATGTTTGGATACATCGGCGAACGAATACCGAAGCAAGAACGAGGAAAGGGGAAACTCTAAAATCACAATCCAAAATCACGGCAATTCACAGCAACACGAATCGAGACAGTATGACAAAGACAAAACAAATGAACAAAAAAGAATAAGAACGTCACAAAACTAAAGCACTAGCAGTGTGAACCCCTACAAAAAACTGAGGTATCATCAGGTGCTCCGGAAGGGTAAGCATGATCTACTCCACGCATGGCACCCGTCACACAGCCAGTAACAAGAGGCTCTCAAGAGTCTGTATCGCTCACCTGGGTCATGGCTGACACAATAAGTCAAAATAATCACAACGTTTAAGGTTCTCATTTTCAAATTTGTTTATTAATGCTTAAGGGTCTCATTTTGAAGTTTGCTGATGTTTATTAATGTTTAAGGGTCTCATTTTGAAGTTTGCTGATGTTATATGATCCAAAATTAAACTATGTTCCCCACTGGCAGCTATTTTTGATGAGGCGTAGACCAACTGTCACACTGAAGAAGACCATGTAAGGATCATTGTGCCTCACATTGGTTCCAATTGGCATAGTATTTTCAGAGGGAATCTTTAAATGATTTCCCATTGGGTCCAAGGTTAAACAATGTTCCCCGGTGACTGCCATCCTGGATGCTAAGCGGACATCCAGACACATTTTATGAAGGGGACCAAGTAAGGACCATTGTGACTAAGTATGATTCCAATTGGCCATGTACTTTCAGAGGAGAAGATCTTTGAATATGTTCCCCTATAGGGTCCAATGTTAAAAACATGTTCCCTCCTGGCGGCCATCTAGGATATATGATGTGGACTTGCTGAACACATTTTTAAAAGGGGCCACCTATGGACCGTTGTGACTAAGTTTGGTTCCAATTAGCCCAGTATTTTCCGAGAAGATTTTTGCCATATTGTCCAATTTTGGACCAAGTTCCCGCTGGCGGCCATCTTAGATGACGTGCAGACTTGCCGGACAAAATTTTCAAAGGGGACCACCGATGGACTATTGTGACCAAGTTTGGTTCTAATTGGCACAGTAGCTTCAGAGAAGATCTTTGAATGCTTTCCCATAGGGTCCAATGTTAAACTGTGTTCCCTGCTGGCGGCCATCTTGGATATGATACAGACTTGCCAAACATTTTTTTAATGGGGCCACCTAAGGATCATTGTGCCAAAGTTTGGTTCCAATTGGACCAGTGGTTTCAGAGAAGAGATGTTTGAATGAAAAGTTTACAATGGACAGACCACTGACGGAAAGAAGATCTCCATGGCATAGCCATGCAGCCAGATACAAAGTTATACATGCATGGAAGCTTAGATGCCACTTCAATATTAACTGAGAGAGATACTTGCATTATGGGCAAGCAAACAGAACTAAAGAAAACAATATAAAATTATATACAATTATTATTAAATTGTTAAATAAGTACATTTTGTATAGTTTATGAAAATATATTTGCAAAAAAATGTAAAAATCTGTACAAAAACACTTTTTTGCTCATGATTATGTAGCAAATAATTATTTCTAATAAAGTGATAGCAGGGAATTTCTCTAAAACTCAAGAGAGAAAAGTAAACCAAAGACGATTTGAAAGCAGAATTTAAAGAGAAATAACCCATAACCATATGGCATTGAATTTTTTTTTGTTTTTTGTTTTTTTTTTGGTGAAAAAAGTCAATAACTACAACACAGGCAGTTGGATTTTCTTCAAAATTTCAGAGTATGTAGATCTTGATATGCTGAACATTTTTCAAACTTACACTTCACCTCTATCTGTTACAGTTTTTGAAATAAAAAATAAAAAATGCATAAATTTTGAAAATTTTATGGAAAAAGGGCTATAACTCTGAGACGGTTTTTTTCCGATTTTCTTCAAAATTGCAGGGCAGATAGATCTCGTCATTCTGAACAATTCTACTCAGTCAGATTTTTTGATATCTGCAACGGTTTTGAAGTTATTTGCCAAAAACAGCATTTTACCCCTATGTTCTATTTTTAGTAACAGCGGCCATGTTGTTCGGTCCTCGGACTAACCGAACATATTTTTTAAACTACATACCCTTGTGATGACCCAGGCCAAGTTTGGATTAAATTGGCCCAGTGGTTTCAGAGGAGAAGATTTTTGAAGAAAAGTTTACGACGGACGGACGGACGACGGACGCCAAGTGATGGCAAAAGCTCACCCTGGCATAGCCAATTGAGCTTAAAATGGAAGAATGGAATTCGAATGTATGGACATTCGCAAAGAAAGACTGAAATATAATTTCCAAATGAAAATAAACAATTGTAAACTTTCTCAAATTTCACAAAAACATGTATACTTGTACATGAGATAATATCTCATGTGTACACTTTGTTCATTTACTATTATCTAAATTTATGTAAATTCTAAAACCGAAGGATTAACTCCCTCAATCGTAGTTTTGTCCTTAGCTATATTTGATATTACTGATTATTCGGATTTCGTTTGGTTTTATGCACTTTAAACATTTTTCAAAATTATGGATTTCCTTTGTTTGGATTCTAGTGCTGCTGATGAGGAATTCATTTCCGAAATGGCCATACAGCTCATTAAATTATTGCAGTTTGAGTTATCATATGTGTTATTGTCTCATGTTCATTTACTCCATATCCTTTCGTAAAATACATACTTGAAGAATGTCAAAATTTGTGGTTTATTTTACAACAGGTAAACCTTATATTTTCGATGGGTATGTTTTTAATCAAGGACTGAAGCAGACCGACAAAAAATAAAGAAAATGTGGGACACGGATGCCCCCGCCAGATATTCTATTCAGCAAACGGGACTGCAGAGAAAACTGACAAATTACTCTATAACGAAAATGTGTCAAATTGACTAAGTCCTTAAACTTCCAATATATGCATAAATAAAATCAAAGTATAAGAAAACAAGTAGTAGATTAGTGAAGGACTTGAAAATGGGAGGCACGGTACAACTGATCACACCAAAGCTTCAGACCAAATTTCAAATCATTACTGATTTCAAAAGCTGAGAAATCTTTGACGAAAATTTTCGGACGTACGTACAGACGGACGGACAAGGGTAAAGTTAATGCCCCCTCCCCTTCGCCTTATGGCGGAGGGGAATAAAAACAACAATAGCATACAAAATAAGTAAATAAATAAACAAATCAATCAATATAACCAAAAAATAGTAATTGTTATTACATGATATCCTGCCATGTTTTTATCCTTTCATTGTTTACGTTTTTCTGTTGTCTTTTTTTTTCTTGTGCAGTGCTCTTGTCAATTGTATCACGTGATTGTGATTTTCGGCCATTCTAGTTGTTTCCTGTTATCATTTCTTTATATTTGGTTTGAATTTTGTAGTTAAACTACGTACCAAGTTTGAAGACAGTATATTATTTTGGTCACAAGTTTGAAACCCCAATATTTCATAGTTTCAAGGGACATAACTTCAAAATCACTTGAACCTCTGTAGGGTTGGCATTTTACAGTAAACAACTTATGTTTCAATTTTGAAGAAAGTGTGTTTTTTGTTTTCGTTTTCAAGTTATCAGTCGGAAACCCATAAAAATTTGCAAAATTTTCACGTTTCAAGGGGTTCCAGAACATTCAAATCCAAATCAAACTTGGTGTGCATTTTGTAAACAACAACTTACATACAAAGTTTGTAGACCATATGTTATTCTATTTACAAGTTATCGGTCAGAGACCCAAAAAATGCGCAAAATTTCGAAGTTCCAACAGGCATAACTCCAAAACTACTTACACCTCTGGATCCTTAACTGAACATTTTCTGAGTTTTCTAGTAAACAAATTACTTACCAAGTTTGAAGACAATACATTATTGTGTTCACAAGTAATCAGTTGAAACCCACAAAACTAACAAACTTTGAAAGTTTCAAGGGACATAACTCAAGAACCACTTGGACATCTGGACACACAATGTAACTTGGTTATTTACGTTTGGCTTGTCGTTTATTGGTGTTTTTCTTGTGCAATGCCCTTGTGGATTATGGCGTGTGATTGTGATTTTCAGCCATTGAAGTTGTTTCCTGATATCGTTTCTTTTATAATTGGTTTGAGTTTTGGGTGAACACCTAAAATATCAGGTTTGAAGACAGTTTGTTATTTCGTTATCAAGTTATCAGTCGGATACACTCGGGGGACGGACAGACCACTGAGGGTATCACGTAATGCCTTGCCACCTACTTGTGGCTGGGGTATAATATATAGACCAAAATTTTACCATATATGAAATAGAACTAGAATTCTACCATAAAATTGGACATCACAGTTAATAAACCACTTATAGTGAATTAAAAAAAAAGTAAAAATTAATAATTTTAACACATATCCGTTCAAGGATAAATGATTTCTAAACTCTAAAAATCATTTTCAAATTTCTTGTGCCTATCTCTGTTCCTAAGCTCTACGAGTCTTTGGTGCAAGTTTATTTTGTCATTTCTTCTTTTCTAGTACATTTTGAATGTTGTTCAGATTTTAAATATTCATTGACACGGATAAACAAGAGACTTCTAAATGATTTAACTCGTATTGTTGCATATACTAACAAAATGTCGGCAGAAGACTTAACAATCTTACATGTGCACCGTTTAAATTTCCTAATTGAAACATAATTTTTGTAGAATAAGCGGGGGACGTAAATTGTGGTCATTCAGGAGTTTTAATCACTTGTTTTCTTTACAAAGTGGTGTATATCTATAAAAATAAATCTTGATTTTGTATTATTTTCGAAAGTCCATTATTTGGCATAAAGAAACTCCATACGAAAAAGAGCTACGCCATCCTGGTTCATGGTACCACTGGACTTCATAATAAACTGCACAATCTTTCAGCTCAATACTTAAGATTTTTTGAACAGAGCAAAAACACTGTCCCAAAAGCTGCTTAGTCAGGGATTTGTTCAACCTTTGTTTATTTCATCCCTCAAGAAATTCTATGACCGTCACCATAGCATCATTGATAGATATGACGTGTCAGTATCCCAAAATGAAAGTGGACATTTTCAGCAAGATTCACGTCTTCCCGGATTTGACTACCGACTTTGACATTTTCCCGGATTGAATCACTTACAGTGTGACGGGTGCTGTTAACAGAGCAGGACATGCTTACCCTTCCGGAGCACCTGATGTCACTCTCAGTTTCACTGGAGTTCACACTGAATTGTTCTGAATGTTGTAATTCCTGGTTCTGTGCTTTGTATCTGTCTAACGTCATTGTTTTTGTGTCTAACGTCATTGTTTTCTGTGTTCTCGTATTTGCCCTGTCTTTGGACTTCGATTTTTGTGAATTGCACCCTTTGTTCCTTCGGTATTCTACTGACGTTGTTTAAGACAGAATTTTTTACCGTATTTTAATCAGATTAAGGAAAACATGCTGTACGTAAAAAGAAGCAGATTGCTTCAACAATTATTGCATAATCCATGTACGTATTTCTTTGTATGCAAATTTCTGTGTACAAGTGCGCTTAATTTTTAAGAGCCTATGGTAGTCTTGTGCATTAAATGCCTGTTTAACTTACGGACAGAAACCACAAATTTGCATCTTTTTTTACTTACATCTCGAATTTGAAGAAAATGGTCATCTCAGTACTAAAATTTACGACAAAAGGGACGATCTTAATTTCAAAATGATCAATTTCCCTAACATGGACAGCAATATACCAGCTTCTCCTTCTTTTCACATTCGATGGCTTAGAAATATACATAAAAAGAGCAATTGCATTTTTATTTAAATTTATTTTATCTTAATCCCAGATAATTGCGTTTTATCCATTCTTATGTACCGTAAAAGCTGACATATCTTACCTAGAAATTTTCCTAAAGGATACCCTTGCCGATACTTCTCTAAACCCTTTTTTATTTCGGGATCATTTTCGATAGCGTTATTAGCCATGTCTGTCATAACTGTGCCTGGATTAACAGCATTAACTCTTATCTGAAATGTATACAGGATATTTTTTATTTTGGTTTTTCTCTTGATTTTAGCTCAACACTATTTTATAATATTAAATCTTAATTAAGTCGATAGATTTATACAATATTGATTCTGTATCTGTTGAGTCGTATACTTTTACGTTTTCTTGTATTCTAACTTACTTTTACTAAATAATTACGCATAGAACTGGACATCCTCATGTTTTTGCTACAACATTCTTCCAATAGAAGGACCTCACCATACACACGTTGTTCCATTTGCTGAATCTTACCATGTATTTATTGGAATTTCGTCCCATATATTTACTCTATATCCCGTTATTTGTTCATTTACTAGAAAGCAGAAAACTATTCTTTCGGGATACCTTTAAATTGACACTCCAAAAATTCCGTGCCTGTCATTACAAATTGGTTGACCAATATATTACGAAGATCTCATGTATTTTGCTTAAGTTTGATGCAGTTTAATAAACGTTCTTCCAAACGTAAAATTCTGGAACGATCCAGATATTAGAATGGCGGGTCAAAGAAGTCAAACGGGGGTAAATAAGGCGTGCCTGTATATGCGAGCAAAGGGAATAAATAATTCTGTCAACATATGAAAGGTGTTTATGATTGAATAATAGCTGAACAAGTCATAAATCAACATTTACCCCAGGGGGCTAATTTCTAACCAAATAATTTTAGGTCAAGGAAATAAATATGAAATCTCCTTGATTACGCTCATCTGACATCGGAAACCAGATTTGGGGTAAGATGTCGACAATAACTGAAAAACCCGAAAGTGGAATATCGTCTATCCTCGAATTTGTTCCTGTTTTGCCACGATTGTTGGTTTGACATTTTTCTCAAACCGTTGTTGGTTACCAAGAGCCCATGATCATTACTCTACGGATACCATATGTAATATTTGTGTATTTTTGCCATTTGAATTCACAAATGGTTTTAATTTTCATACGATTAATAACAGAGAAAAGTCCAAAGAGTTTATAACTTTAAGAATTATGTTTGCTATTTTACGCAAATCCAGACTATAACCAATTAACCTTGAATATTTCATTTATATACATGTATCTTGTTATTGGTTATCTGGAATAAACTTTCGTAAAAATAATTTAAATCATTCTAACCATTTTGGCTTTTCCATTTAGATCCTTTTGGTTATTTATTGTCTATCAGCTTTCACATGTTTTTCAGTTAATGGACTTCCAAATGTTTTTGTTTGATCTGCACTGATGGAATATAGGTTATCGAAATGCGCATATGCAGAAAACATATTATCAGTAACTTCGGCATTTTGTTATTTAAGCTCGATTCTAACCCATTCTGTTTTGCACCACTTGAAAGTACATGTTCTTCTTAACAAACGCCTTAGACAAAGAGACGCTTACAAATACTTATAAATGTACTTTAAGAATTTATGATATAATAATAGTCATATTAGTTACTTTGGGTACAATTTAAATACTATCAATATCAAACAAAACGTGTCCTTTGTTGAATATTCGAGGCACCATTTTCCATACTCGTACATATCTAGAAGAATCAAAATAGGCGAATTCGGAGTCTGAGATTAAGGAAAAAGCAGTCTACCAGATTCAACTAAGGATGTGTCTTTTGTTTGATATATACATTAGTTTACAATTGTTTTATTTATGTTATAAGCTTTACATTTTGAAACTAGCAAAAAAAGTTATGCTCATAAAAGTTTAACAAACAAGCATAGAAAAAGGAACATTCAATTGTTTACTTCATTACGTCTTATTGTATCACGACTTACTTATTAATATGACCAGTTCAACTTTTTCATAAGTTCCCGTTCTTAAGCAGTTATACTTCAACATCCCCGGGCGTATGGCGTTTGCATTTCACAACTAATTCATTACTGTCTTGTATGTAGTTTGTACAGCGACTTTGTCAACAGAGCGAAAATAGCTGTCTCAAATACTTATACACCAAAGCTATGTGCAATTGTCACTACACAGGACCGATCCAGACATCAGACCACAATTAATTCCCTTTACTCGTGGTATACGAATATAGTTTCAAGTAACAACATTTCAATTTTTTTTCTGATTTTTTCCTGTGACTTGTGTTGAAAATCTTGATATTTTTTCTTGTTAATATGATAGTAGAATGATTGAACTTAATATTAAACACCATATTTATCAGAATTTCTAAAAAGGAAGTTGTGCTTTGGCTAAAAGTTCAAAGGTTAAAAATTGTGATTATTTTGAGATTTTGGTCACTGGTCGTACCCCATGCATGGTTGTTTATGATGTTGCCACGGAAAAAAAAACAGCGATGGATTTTCCTGATTTTTTATATGTTACTCTGATATCATCAAACTTTGTGTGTTTCGAGTGTCATTTCAATAATGCCGGTGCGATTTTTTTAATATGTCTTTATTTTTACAAAGAAAGCACAGGCAAAATAATTGTCGTCTGAGGCCTAATAGACCATTCACATTTGACACAAAAAATGACATTCTGACCTTATTTGTTGCAATACTGTAAATGAAATGGTAGATTTAGAATCCAAATGACATTGGCTATTTCACAGTGTCAAATTTTTACCAAAATTAATTTTATTTTTTAATTTTTTAATAAAAAATAAAAATAATTGAGCATTAAAGGAAATAATTGCAGTATTTGATACAAAAAAGGTCACAAAGTCATTTTTGGTGTACATATTCATACACATATATGACCTTTGACATAATAAAGTTAAAATGGAGGCACTTTTTGAAAAATATGGAGGCAAACTAAGAGAAAAAAGTAGAGTTTGGCAAAATGAAGCCTGTTTAATATGGACAGGGAGTTGCAACCCAAATGGAAAATATGGCACAATAAACTGCAAACTGCCAAATTCAAGAGAGTGGACCAGACTATATGTCCATAGATTGTCTTATATGGTTGCGAATCGACACATAAATTTACAAAATTATGATGTGTCTCATCTTTGTCACAATACTTTATGTGTCAATTCGCAACACTTATCACTTGAACCACATCTCTACAACAACAGCCGAATGATTTGTGTGTCAGCAGGAAAATGTTTTGGGCATCCAAAGCCGTTACCACTAGCAAACTGGAGTTAAAAATGCCAAACAATAATATACTTAAATAATAAAATGTACTATTTTGAATATTTTTACAACCATACTAGGGTTAACGCCACAATATATATTTTTTCCGATATCACAGTTTCTTGTGAATTTCATCTTAGAAAATATAGAGATCACATTTATTTTAACTGTCATGAAATTTAGAATTTTTTTCATTTATGTATTCATGGCAATTAAACATCTTAATGTCTGGAATGTTTATCTGAAGTCAGAAAGCAATGGTAGTTTTTTTACATAGTTGACCATGGTCATGGTCTAATACAGGATCCAGCTGACCTTTCTTGTAATCACTTAAAACTTTGTTTGCGTCTTTGAATGTTTTTTATCGCTTAGTTGCTGTGCCCGCTTAGCAAGTATGCGCATTTTGACATTGTCTCTTTTCTGATATTGCTTAAAATATTCGGTATGATAATCGAGTTTGTCGAGGAACTGTTTTGTTCTGTCGGACAAATCAATGCGTAAACTGTCACACTTCATTTTTGTTGAGGTTCCTGGACTTTTATCACTACGGTGCACTGTAGCAGCTAATCTTCCCTCCATATTTCTACTGAATGCAACATTTTTTTTACAAGTTTGCACTGACGGATCGGTGTAACGCTTCATTTTTGTTTGTGTTGTCATACAGTTTCATACTTTCGATTGCCTGTGTGCTCAACTTCATTTTCAAAATTTCACTTAATAAACGTTTATCGTTCTCATTCATTTGCAGGCTTGTGATCTTGTATGTAAAGAGATAAATTGACTTGTTCCACCAGTTCCTGCTATCAGTCCCAGCACATACAACTGAATGAGAAGAGCACATCGAACAGTTCCAACTATAACAGTTTATTGTAGCTTCTAATGCTTTTGTTAAGTACTTAGATAACTCCTGTATACAATGTCCATGCATTTGCATTAGTTTATTCACAATTAAGCTACACCTTGATCTAATATCTAGGCTGAATGCCTTTTGCATTTCCTTTTTTTGTTCTTTAGTTCTGCTGTAGAACATATTTTCACTGAAACAAGCAGGATAAGCAGAACGGAACTGGCTGTTTCCAAGATGAACTGGATCGGCAAGTCGTTCCACTGTCCATAACGGATTTAGTGCTTGAATAGTATCATTAATTCCACTTGCGGACCTTCCGTCTCCATCTGTTGTGGCATATTCTACTAATATTCCCTGAACAGCTAATTGCGTTCCGATTTGTTTGCCAAGTTCATATTCGGACAACGGCGCTGCACGATACAGATTTGCTGTGCATTCTTCGTGTCCTCCTGGACATTCGATGTCAAATCCCTTTCCTCTCAACCATGCTCCTGTCCAGCTCATGCGGTTTAAAGATGCAGTAGCAACCACATACTTTCTATCCGTAACTGTCTATATTCCTAGAGCAATGGCTTGATTCACATTTTGTCCTGCTTTCTTTTTACTAATGATGGTGTTACTGGAATAACGAGCATCCACTGTTACATTTATCTCATTTTCTGGCACCCCTCTTTTCCTATTGACAGATTTTATTATTTCAAGTTTCTCAGACATGTCTCTTTTATTCATCTCAATAGTCTTCAAATTAACAGCATTGGATGTTCGCTGCATGCTACTTCTTGATGGTGGTGGCACATTAATATTTGAAAAAAGATGTTGCGCTTTTGTGTTTCCTATAGCGGTCTCTTGTAATCCCAAGGCAAAACCGACATTTTGGGCGGCAGGGTCTGGTCCAGGTTTATTTGACGGAATACTTTTATACAGTTTATATACTGGTGTAATGAGGTTGCAGTTTTCACAATATAAGTGACACTTCCGGCAAATGCCCCATTTCTGGATATTGTAGTACTTGAAACATGGAACCTGGCAAGATGTTGATTCAGCACTTATGTGTAATTGTATTGCACTGTTAATCATTGTCATAAGTTCTTCATTGTCAACATAACTCATCCCTTCACACAAGTTTTTCATGTCTGCTTTCAGATCCTGTTTGGACGAAACTTTTGGACGCAGCAGATGAAGCGGACCAGATTTACCATCAAAGTCAGGTGTTGATAGTAGTTTTCTATCCATGTTTGGCTTGACAACCAGTTCATACTCTCTAGATTCCATATGCTGGTATGAATTTTCTTCCTCGGATTTGTCCCAAGGTACTTCAGTTCTTTATTCCATGGTGTGCAATTTTTAACAAACAATGACTTTTTAGGAATTTTCATGCTGGTCAATCCAGTGCGGCCTTTATTCCATGGAGTTCCTCCCTTTTTAAACATGATTTTTCTTATATTATTTCAAAGCAATAATGATTTAAAATGAAAGACTTGGGTGAAGATACACTTCATTATATAGACTTCTTATGTAATTAACTTTAGGTGATGATTGATGCTTTTATTTGGATTAATAAGACAGTCAAATGACCTCAGTTGTATGCACTTAACTGCGATCTGTGCAGGGGGTGGTCTATTATTGAGGAGATTTATGTTGTTTACTAACTCACATTTTTGTATCTGCTTCTTATATTTTATGTGTTATATATTACTGCAATTTTTTTAAAATAAAGAGTTTGCGATACAGATTTTGTTTGAATTTTTATTTAAATTTAAAAAGTTAATATCTTTTTTAAAAAGTTTATTTTTTTTAAATTGCTGACCAAATTCCAAACCAAAAGTTTCTATAATTTACTTTCTATGCTCAAAATTGAAAATACATAAGACTTTTTATATTCAAATATTCCAAATCCATACTTTATTCTGAAATAATAAATTTCAGTTTGGAAACTTGCTTGTAAAGAGAATGAAAAGTCATGGAAATTGTTTGAATAGGTAGTACTTTAAAGAAGACTCTGTATTTCAATCAAGTTTTTGAAAGCACATTTTCCACTTTTATTATAGTCCTGGGTCATGAATGGATTTTTGAGAAGAAAATATTTCACAAAATAAGTAAATTTAAAATTTCATTTGATTTTTGAAAAATAAAACTTGTATTTTTTTTTAATGTTTTTAACAGTTTTATTTTAAAGCAAATCTATTAAATGTTTATGTGATATTTTCAATACAAAAAATAGCTGATTCTCTCTGAAGCATGGTAAATTTTATTTCATGTAAAAACTCCAAGAAATAAGAAAGTTCTTCACTTTTTAAGATTGAAGTCCATACCAGAATTTTCTCTGTATTGCTTTGCACAGATAATTTTTCAGACAGTATGGGTTATCATATGAAAGTTGCTGTAACTTGTTTATTTTGTGTCCAATTGTTTTGAAACTTGGTAGCATTCTTTGTAATACATTCTTCCTACTGATGTCAATTTTTTTCTGCATTATTTGAAAAATTAGACATCTAATAGACATCAGACCACAATTAAATCCCTTTACTCGTGGTATACGAATATAGTTCCAAGTAATAAAATTTTAATTTCTTTTCTGATTTTTTCCTGTGACTTGTGTTGAAAATCTTGATATTTTTTCTTGTTAAGGGGATACGATACAGTAAAGATCCTGAACTGATTTTTTCGTGAAATTTTGAAATAAAGTCAATTTGAACATGCTCTTTCCACATCTGCAAAGAAAAGTATACCTTCATGATTTCGTTTTATAGATAATTGCGATTCAAAATCGCCCATTTTCCAAAATATTACGTAAAAATGGATTTTTACAGTAATTTTTAAAATGTCATAACTTTAAAAGTAATTAAGCTAATTGCTTCGGGTTTTTTGCTACAGTTTCGTGAGATAATTCTGAAGAAGTTAAGTAAAAATTTTAATATAAAATTTCATTATTTGTGGTTCGAAATTGGCATTTATGTAAATATTTATTGAATAAATGTCCATTTCTCGTAGGTAAAATTTCACATAGAAAAAAATTGTGAACTGATTTTTTCTTCAAAATTCGCAGAGATCTCCGTGAAACGTCACTCTTTTGAAAATCGCTTTGAAAAATGGGGATCCATGTGCTTATTTTAAAGCTAGAGAGAGAAAACTGTCATTTTTTATCGCTACGAACATTGTCGGTTTTGGCGCGAAATGACGTTACAAATATTTCGCTCGGAAACTTGCACGTTGTCAATCTGTGTTTCCCGCATGTAAGGGTTGCGAAAAATGGAACAGAGTTGAAAACCATTAAACAGTTAAACTGGAAATAAAAGACATCAAACAGAACAGAGAATTTATCCTGTGATTAATGATTACTTCCGTCTAAAGACATTCACAAAGATCAGTCAAACACATACTAGACCCTTCTAGTGACTGTGTTTACTGCAAAAAAAAAATGTTTTCATAAGTGCCGCTTTTCTAGTATACAGATCTATATACGTTGATTGGGTCCCTTGTTTCACCTATCCATCTTTAACGAAAAAAAAATCAGAATTCTTTGTATGTGGTGTTGGTTCAATTTAAGGGTTGGGTTAGGATGGGGTTGATCCCGACTTTCCGAGAAAAAAAAATGTACGATTCCCTCAGTCATCCCAAAAAATGAAATTGACCGAATCCCGTTCCTGATAAGTGTTTTCCCGAATTTTCGGTGAAATAAATGACCTTTCCCTTTGTCCCGAAAAGGATTATACCGACCTTTATTTAAAATAGGATAATTATCATGCATGTGTAGTGTGATTAAAGTGCCCCTCCAATACCATACTCTTGCCTATATACTTATTGCTAATATATTGTATAATAATATTACGTACATTATTTGCATGGTAAAAATATCGTGATATGAAATAGTCATTTCCACGGAGTCGTAATTGAATTTTCACAGCACACCCGTGAAAATTCAAATCGTAAAATGCCGTGAAATTGCCCTGAAAATGGCCATGATAATGCGCTACCTGACTCCCTCGCAGCAACCCCTTTATTTTTACCAGCTAAAATATTGAAAAGTCACATAATTTTTACAGATTAATTTTTAAGCTGTCGCATGCTAGATTCGAACTAACAACCTCGATATTTGTAAGCCCATGCGCTAAAAATTACGTAAGATCTCAAGTTTTTAATTTTGTGGTGTTCTTATTGACTACATTCAGTTGTTCATTTGTTTTGTCTTTGAGAAGTTGCCTTAATTTTTTGTGTTTGTTTGTTTGTTTGTTTGTTTTATGATGAATTCAGGTATTTTTATATGCTACTCATATTCTGTGACATGCCATGACTTTGGACTTTTTCTATAAGTAAACAAGAACAATTTTGCAGAAACTAATTAACGACATTTTCACGGGAGATAAATGTACGTATAGGTTATAGAAATTCCACGGAAAACTGATTCAATAAAAGCAAAAAATAAGTCACTGGAAAAGTCACGAGATTTTAATGACTGTTGAAATTTCTAAGTATATTGTATTCCAGTAGTGATGTTTAATAATAATTACAGCAAACTTGATAAATTTCTATTGTGCGGTTGTTTACTTGTAACAAGTGTATTTTTTAACGTGATCAAAATTGTTGTTTGGAAAAATGGATTCTATTGCAAACGGTACCGATAGGAAGTCTTTGCTATCGGGTTTCAATATGACAAGTATGTCGGATCTGGAGCTACCACTTCCCCAATTGCGTTATGAGCAATTCACAACCACGTCGATTTTATCATAGATTTATTGTAAATGTTTCTGTCTGCTATTCGCGTAGTCTGGTATTTATGACGTCGTGCTCTATTTCGTGAGTCTATCGTGACGTCGCGAAAACAACATGCCACATTCGGCGACGTTATTATCTGCCCTTGGTATTGTATCGTATCCCCTTAATATGATAGTAGAATGGTTGAACTTAATATTAAACACCATATTTATCAGAATTTCTAAAAAGGAAGTTGTGCTTTGGCTAAAAGTTCAAAGGTTAACAATTGTGATTATTTTGAGATTTTGGTCACTGGTCATTCCCATGGTTGTTTATGATGTTGCCTCGGAAAAAACAGCGATGGATTTTTCTGATTTTTTTATATGTTATAGGGCCTGTAAGTCTCGTACAATTTTGGAACTTCCGGGATCAAAACTTGTACCCGGAAGTTACATTTTAAACCAAGATATATGACGTTTCAAACAAAAACTTGAACGTCACAACCCTCTTACGTCATGTTTTGGCGGGAAACGTTTTCAAATTGCCTGTTTATCGTGGATTCTCGTTAGTCACATGACGAGACTTAGAGACCCTATTCTGATGACATCAAACTTTGTGTGGTGCGAATGTCATTTCAATAATGCCGGTGCGATTTTTTTAATATGTCTTTATTTTTACAAAGAAAGCACAGGCAAAATAATTGTGGTCTGAGGCCTCCAGAGTTTATAACCGAACTAATAAACACCGACTATGAAAAAGCCGGATTTTTTTTTCATTTTTTTTAAAAATAAATTTAGTTTCTTTTCTGACTTATGAATTAAAATTTTCCCTGTTCTCCCATTTTTTTATTTGCTTTTGTATTGTAAAATTTCAATCTTTATATATTTTAAGTTAGATGTTAAACAAACTACTACAAATGTATTAACTTCACAACTGTATCAAAAAATAGCAATCTACTTGTTTGATGAATAGCTGAATGCTTTCAAATAGAATAAAATCTGTGAACGAAAAGATTTAGTATAAAAGCTTTAGATGTACATGTTCTAACATCAATAAATTCTGAAGTATACGTACCGCCTTTAAATAAAGTACAGTAGGATGCGGATATTACTTCTCGCCAAGTTAACAACTTGAACCAGTCATAAAAGCTCCTCTAAGTTAACTAAGGACCGTTTTCAAGTTAACTTAGACCAGTCATAGAGCAGTCATAAAAACTACTCTAAGCTAACTTTAGAACTGTTCTAGAGCTCTGACTGCGCTGACCTGATCAGGTCGTAGATACCTGGCTGCTCTAACCTGTTCTGGACATAGAGCCCTGAACGCTCTAACCGGTCATAAAGTCCAGACTGCTTTATGTTATTTATTTTAGAGTACTTACAGTTGCTGTATTGTTTTACTTTTACCAATTTTAAATGAAATTGCTTGACTTACTTCTTGATCAGTTAATCGGGCAAAGCGGTCAGGATTCTATGACAAGAAAATGCAGTCAGGACACTATGACAGGTTAGAGCGGTTAATACTCTATGACTGCTCCAAGTTAACTTCAAGTTGATTTAGGACTGTTCTCATGACTGCTCCCCAAGTTAACTTGGAAGAGAGGTTATGTCTGCCCCCTACTTTAAGTGTAGATTTCTACATCAATACAAACTTACATTATGAGGTCCTAATTCTAGTGCCATACATTTGGTTAACATGTGTAATGCTGCTTTACTACAGCTGTACGAGGAACAACAAGCGATATCTATAGCCTTCTGAGATAATATGCTGGATATATTAACAATACATCCATTTTTCTTATTTTCCTTCATGCTTTTTGCAACGACCTGCTCAGAAAAAATATATAAAAGTAATTCAAGAAATCTAAAACATTTGAATATTTTGTTTATAACAGTTTTCGGTTTTTTGTTTGTTTGTTTGTTTGTTTGTTTGTTTTTTGTTTTGTTTTGTTTTTGTTTGTTTTTTTACATAATGTTTCAATATACAGTTCAGTGCTTTAAAGATGACATTATATTATTAAATGACGCTCTTCTTTCGCTTTGACAACAACACTATTCCTTAAATCCAAGAGATCATACATGTATGTACGTATGCACGCATTGTACAATATGAAATCATCTTATACACCTTGTATTTTCATTTAATATATACCATGTGAAAAATAAACTTTTTAAATACCTCTTGTTTAGCTTTTCTATTGGTTCAAGTTGAGATTTAAACAAACGATATCTATGTGAAAATCTCCAACTTTATGAATGAAAGTTCTTTTTTAAGGTTACAGAAATGAATGAATTATTTTATATCTGATGGGAAACTGGTTTCAAATATAATTTAAGCAGTCATACGATTTCTAAATCAGTAAATGGAACCAGCTCACAGTTTTCCCTGCTCCAATTTAAAAATATCCGTATTGATATTTTTATAACAACTTATTTATATAATTTAATTAACTTATGAGCAACTTGTACTAAATACAATGACGAATATGGATTTCTCTATGTCAATTAACGTGTTTTTTGCATGCAGCTTTCCGACATATTTTATTCTAGTTTCTAACTTTATATTGTCCTCTAAAAGCCGCTTCGAAATTTCAAAACGCTAGTTAAATGTATTAGAATCGAAAAGGATTATTGCAATTGTGCTTTATTCGAATTAAAACATGGTTAGACCTTATGTTTGTCTTCAATTATAACTCGCTAACGCTCGGTATAAAATATTGACAAATATAATGTATTATCCTGTTCTAATTCGCATAGCGTCAGCTTGCAATAATCTTTTTCTTAAATATAAAGCTTTGAAGGACGTCTCGTTGTGATTATTAGTCCATATTCGAGTTCTGCTATTAAGATTCACAAGTTATTGCTTGTCCGCCCTACCTCATAATCATATCCGCCCCATGTTACAAAGAACATAATTTATAACGTTTCATGCTTTATGACGTGTAGACGTTTTCTATACTGTGACTTGTTGAAAAGTGGTCTGGTATACTAGTATCCTGATACCAGAGCTCGGATATGGTCTATTTATCCTGCAATGGTGGTATTTACTAGACGAATACGACCCTACG
>MJUU01063589.1:80267-100214 GCA_002080025.1 Modiolus philippinarum | reverse complement strand
AACCAGTGAACAGATTTTCATGAAACTTTAACACAGTCTTTATGACATAATGTAGATATGCACCTCCTATTTCAGAATTTGATTTGATTGATTTTATAATTTCAGGAATCAAATGGGGTTGTGGGGGTATTTATTAGTGAGCTTTGCTCACAGTTTTTATACCCCTCCACACGTAGTTGCGTGGTATTATGTGATACCCTCAGTCGTCCGTCCGTCCGTCCGTCTGTCCGTCCCCCGAAGGTTTCCGACTGATAACTTTTGAACGGAATAACATACAGTCTTCAAACTTCCTATGTAGCTTGTTCACCACAAAACTCAGGTCGAGTTCGAATATGGGTTCAGAGGTCCAAGGGGTTCTGGAGTTATGCCCTTGATACTCGAAATTTTGTGAAACGTGGCGGGGTATCATGTAATCCACCATTACTATTTTTCCATTTTCTTCTTATAGGGTGGTTTGTCATTTTGGCTTATCTCATACTAGTATATGGTAATGTTAGAATCACTGTTATTGACGTCAAGAAAACTTTACAAAAAGGCACGTTGGCTTTTCTCTAATGGTAATGCCATGATCACTTTCAGTGACACCAAAAAACTTAACAAAAAAGGCAAAGACAAATTGAGAAAAGATGATTTATCATGGACAAATTAATTAGTAAAACTGTCAGCATAAGTATCAATGAAGTTATATAACAACCTGCAAGTTGAGAAAAATTTCATTTGTAGAATGCACTCATTATGAAATCGTTTCTTGTTCTTTTTCTTCTTCTTCTTCCGGTTACTGGCCACATTCAACTTAATGAAAATACTGCTAGTGCGCATGCCCCCCTCCCCCACCCACTTTTTGTGGTCTAAAAATGTCTTGCCACTTGAGATTTGAAAATCTCAAGTGACCCTGCCTGTGCAGTATCTGGAGGCAGATTGTTCCAATCCAAGAACGACCATTTTCTTTAATCTTTGGTTGTCGATGGTACCGAATAACAATGATGATGTGTATTTCTTGATGTTCGTGATGGCCTCTGGAAATATTTATCTTGATTTATTGCTACTTTATTGTTTACAATTTTATAGATCATGGTCAGTCTGAATTCCTTTCCTTCTCCTATCTTTTAAGCTTTTCAATTGCAGTTGTTCTATCATATTTCCTACACTGGATCTATATTCTATATTCTTATATTTTCATAATACATAACGTGCAGATCTTCTTTGTTTTTTCTCAAGCTGGTCGATGTGGCCCTGTTGGTATGGGTCCCACACTGTCCTTGCATATTCTAATTGTCGTCGTACTAATGATTTATATGCTCATTCTTTGATCTCTCTTGATGTAATGTGTAGGTTGATGTAATGTGTAGGTTTCTCTTCAGGAATCCTAGAGTTCGAATTGGCTTGTTACATATGTTGTTAATGTGATTTCCCCAATTTAGATCGTTGCTAATTGTACATCCCAGGTATATTGTTGCGTGTTCATTCTCTAGCTTGTGTCCGTGTAGGATATAGTCATAGCTAATTGGGTTTTTCTTCTTCGCTATAGGAGTTTCCGCGAATCCAATTAGTGACGTCACAAAATCTAATTTACATATGCAAATTACCGTTTTTGGTTGGCAAAGCCAAAGAATTGTCAATATATAGCATTGGGATAGAATTTTTAATTTTTGATAACTTTTATTATATGCACGATTTTGGATCTGTAAAATGCGTGATAAACATTGAGATATTCATATTTTCTCTACCGATTTCCTTTTTCATATAAATAGACAAATATTTTTTCATGTGAATTTCATAAATGTGAAAGTGGTTTATAATTTGCTGCAAGATATTTTTGTCCCTTTTTATACGACCGCAAAAATTTTGAGGTCGTATAATGGTATGGTGCTGTCGTTGTCGTTGTCGTCGTTGTCGTTTTTGATCAATAAATTAAGTTCCAGTCAATCAATCCTTACTTAATTTTAACACAATGTTTCTTGGCATAAATGGAAGGCTTGGATATGTTTTTAATATTGTGGCCCCTCCCGTTTCCAAAAAGGGACAAATTGTGTGATTTCATATATTGGGCTGCAGAATCTTTATTATTTATCAGCATTTGATGGGGTTTCTTTCTGTGTACTCCTGAGAAAATTTCCAATCTGGAGTATGTCAGCGGATTTTACGTCGGATGTACCTATCGTGAGATAAATGGGGCCCAAAAGGGGCAAATCTCAAAAATATTAATTTCTTACTTTTTGTCCGATTTAGATGCAATTTTTGCAATGTGTTCCTGATGAAAAATTAAAATAGTTGTTAGCCATTAGATTTTTGATAATTTGTTTCTTTTTAGAGTTATGAGGGGCCAAAATTGCACATGCGCATATCACCTAAAGTTTTTATTTTTTATCGGATTTTGATGGGATTTTTAGCCGAGTTGCAACGAAGTTAACTCGGCTATTGGTTTGGTGTTGCGGGCGTGCGGGCGGGCGGGTGTCAAACATTGGTTTCCGGATGATAACTCAAAAAGTTTACATCCAATTGAAATGAATATATTGGATATATATATATAATAAATGGATATTTTGTTGGGTACCAGGAGGGAGGAACCCTATTGATTTTTGAGAAAGTAGGTCAAAGGTCAAGGTCACGGTGACCGAAAATACAATGTAGACTGAAAATTTGAAAAAATTTGGTTTCCGGATGACAACTCAAAAAGTTTACATACAATTGAAATGAAACTTGGTTATGTTGTTGGGTACCAGGAGGGGAGGAACCCTATTGATTTTTGAGAAAGTAGGTCAAAGGTCAAGGTCACACTGACCGAAAATAGACTGAAAATTTTAGAAAAATTTGGTTTCCGGATGATTACTCAGAAAGTTTACATCCAAATGAAATGAAACTTAGATATATTGTTGGATAGCAGGAGGGGAGGAACCCTATCGATTTTTTAGAAAGTAGGGTCAAAGGTCAAGGTCACGTTGACCAAAAATAGACTGAAAATTTGAGAAACATTTGGTTTCCGGATGATAATTCAAAAAGTTTACATCTAATTGAAATGAAACTTGGATATGTTGTTGGATACCAGGAAGGGAGGAACCCTAATGATTTTGGAGAAAGTAGGTCAAAGGTCAAGGTCCCAGTTACCAAAAATAGACTGAAAATTTCAGAAAAATTTGGTTTCTGGATGATAACTCAAAAAATCTACATCCAATTGAAATGGAACTTGGATATGTTGTTGGATACCAGGAGGGGAGGAACCCTATTGATTTTGGAGGAAGTATGTCAAAGGTCAAGGTCATTGAAGGTCACAGTGACTGAAAACAGATTTTTATATTGAAATTTCAAGACATTTAACTAGAAAATAGACCTTCTGGAATTCTTAGAATTGTGGATATTAGGTAGGAAAGATAACAAATAGACAATTTTAGAAATATTCAGGTCTTCACATTACCTTGGTCAAACGATATTTGAAGTTGAAACTCGGCTTGTGCACCCTGGTACCATTTAGATTTTTTTCTTTGGATACTTCTTGTTGTAACCTTTCAGTATTAAATCAACATATTTAGCATATCTCTTACCGTTTTTGACCTGTTAGGGTCAAAGGGGCCAAAATTGCAATATTTCAAAAAATGTTAAATCTTTATTTGTCATTTGATTTCAATGGGATTTTTTTCTTTGGATTCGTCTTGTTGTAAGCTTTTGGTAGTATGTCAACAGATATTGCGTATCTCTTGCCGTCTCTGAGCTGAAAGGGGTCAAAATTGCAATTTTTCAAAATATGCAAAACCTTTATTTTTTGTCGGATTTCAATTTTATTTTTTTCTTGTGATTCCTCTTGTTGTAAGCTTTTGGTAGTATGTCGACAGATTTTCTGTGACTCTTACTGTTTCAGGGGGAATAAAATGACTTATTTTTATGTTCCTTAGGCCTACTTTGTGTCCAGATGATTACATTGTCAAGCTCTTTACTGTGTCCACATTAATTTTAAAATACCCTTGCTCAAATTTCAGTGGTCGAAATGCTGCGGTCGTTTTATGCTGCGCTCGGCGTAGCCCTTTATTGTAAGCTGATGTGATGCGTGCCTTTCTCTAGTCTGATGGTATATCTCCCGATGAGAGGAGTGACTTTCTGTAGATGATAGTGAGTATGGGTGCTATTTCATTTGGCAGTTCTTTTAATACCCTCCTGCTTTGTCAATGTTGAGTTTCTGTAATAGCTCGAGTACTCTGTTTGCTGTGATATAATTTTCCCCGGCATCTGGGTAGGCATCAATGTTATTCAGGTAACCATTCTGTTTAAACTCTCCCTCTGTCACTGGGTCCGAGTTAGAAAATACAGACTTGAACTGTTCATTGAGAATGTTTGCTTGTCTTTTTGGATCAGTCTCCAATTTACCATTCTGTTTTAGTGGTGATATTCCGCTCTTATCGTTTCTTGTATGTTTTATATATGTACAGAAGCGTTTACAATGCTTGTTGTCAGAATCTTTTGAGTTACCAGGTGAGAGAATACCTTCTATAAAAGCCCAGTATGCTTTCTGCTTGGGGTCGTCTTTATATCGTTTGATGTCATCAGGATGATTAGTTTTCTTTTTCTTTTTGTATGCTCTATCTCTTCTTTTCATGAGTGATTTTATCTCCCTGGTAATCCATGGTAGTTTATCTTTGGTTCTTGTTGTTTTAGTAGGTATGTGCAAGTCAATGCTCTTCTGAAGCTCTGTTTTGAATTGTGTCCAAATCTCTTCAATGTTTGCTCCATTCATATAGTTTGTTTTGATGTTTCCGTAAAGTGCATTCACTTCTTTTGTCATGCTATTCCAGTTTGCCTTCTTGTACAGTGGGATGACTCTTGGTTTCTGTTTGTTTATTTTCGTGTCAGCATCATACTCCATGTAGTCAATGTCATGGTCTGATTATTCCTGGGGTTGTATCTACCTTTTGTTCCTTATTTGGCATGTTTGCTATAAACAGGTCTAATGTAGACTCATTTCTTGTTGGCATTTCCACCTAGTGTAAGTCCATTGTCGTCAAGTACTAGTATGTCGGCAAAATAGTAATTTGAAGTATGTTGTGTTCCAGGCTTTAAACTCTTTTCCTTCCAGTTCCATCCTGGCAGATTAAAGTCCCCTCCAATCACTATCTGGGAGACGCCTGTGCAAGCACGTCGTGCTAATGTTTCAAATGCTTTAAGATTCCGCTGTATTATGGTTGTAATTGGAGCAGATCTTCATCTCCCTTTTGCCTGCTAGTTGTAATCTTCTGCTTCAGTGTCAAGTTCAGGTATTTCTGAGCTGGGGTACTTGTCACTTATTGCGATGAGAACTCCTCCACCTTTGCGATCTTTTCTGTTCTTTTTAAATAGTTTGTAAATGGTTGGTATGATCAGGCAGTCTGTTATGCTGGAATCAAGCCATGTCTCTGTTGCAATAATTACATCTGGTTTTAAGCTGTCTATTGCGTTTTCAATCTTTTTATGCCCCGCGACGATAAGTCGGGGGCATATTGTTTTACCGTCGTCCGTCCGTCCGTCTTCCGTCCGTCCGTCCGTCCGTCCGAGGGGGTACATGGTTTGTCCGTGCAGCTCCTCCTACAGTTTTTATGCTAGAAAGTTTTTATTTTGCAGATCATTTGTACATATATTGAAGATGTGCATGTGATAAGGATTTTGATTTTGGTGCATTTTTGTCAAAATTATACATTGTTGAACTTAGTCATTTTTGGTGATTTTTCATAGAGGGTACATAGTTTTCCGTGCCACTCCTCCTACAGTTTTAATGCTAGGAAGTTTTTATTTAGCAGATCTTTTGTACCGATATTGAAGATGTGCATGTGGTAAGGATTTTGATTTTGGTGCAATTTTGTCAAAAATATACATTGTTGAACTTTGTCATTTTTTGTGGTTATTTTTCATAGAGGGTACATAGTTTGTCCGCGCAACTCCTCCTACAGTTTTAATGCTAGGAAGTTTTTATTTTGCAGATCATTTGTACCTATATTGAAGATGTGCATGTGGCAAGGATTTTCATTTTGGTTATTTTTTGTCAAAAATATACATTGTTGAACTTAGTCATTTTTTAGTGATTTTGTGATAGAGGGTATATAGTTTGTCCCCGCAACTCCTCTTACAGTTTTGATGATAGGAAGTTTTTATTTTGCAGATCTTTCGTACCTATATTGAAAATGTGCATGTGGTAAGGATTTTGATTTTGGTGCATTTTTGTCAGAAATATACATTGTTGAACTTAGTAATTTTTGGGGTGATTTTGTAATAGAGGATACATAGTTTGTCCACGCAACTCCTCCTACAGTTTTAATGGTAGGAAGTTTTTATTTTGCAGATCATTTGTGCCTATATTGAAGATGTGTATGTGGGAAGGATTTTGATTTTGGTGCATTTTTGGAAAAAATACACATTGTTGAACTTAGTCATTTATTGGATGAATTATTAATACAGTGTACACAGATTGTCCGAACAACTCCTCCTAGAGTTTTGAGGCTAGGAAGCTTTAATTTTGCAGTTCATTTGTACCTATATTGAAGATGTGCATGTGGTATGTATTTTGATTTCGGTTCATTTTCTTTTTCAAAAATATACATTGCTTAACTTATAATTTTTTGGTGATTTAGTAATAAAGGGTACATACCGGTAGTTAATCTGTGCAACCTAGAATAACATGTGTTTAGCGGGGGCATCATATGTGTCTTACAGACACAAATATTACTAGAAAATCCCAATTTGATTCAACCTTGGGCGGGGGCATGTCATCCTCTAGTTTTATTTTTGATTGACCGACAGTTTACATTTATTATGCGTAGAGGTGTAAAAGCGTTTCTTATTTCTTGCTTTTCTCCTAGTTCTATCTATTCTAGATGAATGTATCGGTATTGGTTGATTTTTTATGTCAATTGATGATTCGTTCCAGTTTGACAGGATTAAGAACTGGTTTGATGTTTACAATGATGTTGACGAATAGCAGATGTTACTATAGTTTGGTGCTCCACAGATGATACAATCCCATCTAACAGAATCCCCTTCACCATTCAAAATACTATAAGTTTTAGTGTGAACCTCTTCGCAGTTAATGTGATACCAGTTGTTGCATATATCACAGATCAGTGTCCGGTGTTCCCATGTTGGTCCCGCACGGGTAAATGGTACTGTTGCTCATATCAGTGGCCATTGATCAAGGGTTGGACTCGCATAATTTGACGCTATTAACAGGATCAATGTGAGGTAGCACAAGTTTTTTTAGCAGGTGGTTGTCTTTTATTTAGAATGTTTATTGAGTATTTGCGTATTCCGTCGTTTTCACATGCTAGGTGCCTAATGTTTTTGGGTTCATGACTTAGAAATTGAAGATCCGCTGACAAGATCATCAAAAGTAGTAATAATCTCATGTTTGATTTGGCTTCAGGTTATACTATGTAGATTTGTTAAGTTATACCCAGGTGGTGATAAGATGAACTCACCTACACTCCTCGGTATCGCCTTAGTAGCTGAGTATAATTTTGTATAATCGTCATTTTGTTCATTGTTTATATTGGTGATCAGGTAGGCTGATATGTTTCAGTAAATGCAAAAATAATAGTCAACAGTTTCTGCCTATGCAGGACTAAGATGAAACCACTACTTACAGTTATCACATTACCATCATTACAGAAGTATCTGGTCCTCCACAGATACGATAATTTTTTTGTTTCGCTTCCCCTCCAACCTCATCCAGGACATTTTTTTCCTTTAAGAGCACTTTGGGTTTAGGTATTCTCGTGTCTCGACAGGGCTTCAGCCTATCATGATTTATTGTAAACAGCACTCGGTGTAGCTCAACTTGTTCGGTATAATGATTTTAAAAAGTTCGCTTTCAAAGTTGCGATCTAGATCAGTAAATATTCAATTGTAGTGACAAATCCGTTAATTGCTGCCTAAGCTGTCATCTCAGTTGTCTGTAACTGTAGAGATACATTACTACTGATACACCTACGTGAGTTTCTTGTTGTATATTGGCGAAGATGGACATTTGAGATCTAACTTATATGATTTTTACTTTCCAATTGTGGACTTTTTCTTTCTTGGCAGCAAAATATGAACCTATCTCTCCAGCCAATTTTACAGTTGATTTGTTATTGTCAAGCATGTAGTTTGTACAGTGATTTTTTAACAGAGCGAAGACACTGTCCCAAAAACCACGAAGTCAGAGATTTGTTAATTTTATCCCTCAAGAAATTCTATGGACGTCACTACAACATCATTGAAAGATTTTCAGCTGGTCTCACGACTATTAATATAATACCGAATTAGACTTTTTCCTAGATTGACTCATTTACAGTTCGATGGATTCTGTTTACAGAGCAGGGCATGCTTACTCCTCCGAAGCACCTGATGTCACCCTAGATTCATCGGAGTTCACACTTTGAGTGCCTTTGTTTTCAGTTTTCTCGTTTTCGCTATGTCTCAGGACTTCGATTTTTGTAAATACCGCTCCTTTGTACCTTCGGTATTCCACTATCGTTGTTTTTTACCATTAGGTAAACTGATCTACCATTATTAAAAAATGTCTATTACCCTTCTTGGTCTTGGGCTATGTCCCCCTAAAGTTTAAGTTGACTCTCTACGGTGATAAAGTGTCATCTTACGACGACGAGCATTCCTTGATGGTTTCTTGTTCTTACTGCATATGTCACAGGATGTCAGACAATTTGGTATGCTCCGTGATAGATATTCCAATGGTAACTGCTTTTCACATTATGCTTTGTTCTCTCAGTTCCTTGATGTCCTGCAGCAGGCAAGTTACGACTTCGATCTATGACTGTGTTTCTCAAAGTAATAGTTATAACAAGGCTCCCTTTTTGAACTTCTTTCTTCGGCTTAGTACGAAGAATTTTTTTTCGTGTCTAGAAAAAACATTTGACCCATCTTTCTAAATTACGTTCTAAGATAGTGGTCACAGAGTTAGTAGTCTACCTGTATTGGGGTTTATTCATATATTTATTATACTATAGGGAAACGGGATAGAGAGAGGGGAGGTTTGATTACCAATGAACCGGTTTAACACTACCACTGGCTTTTGCTAGTGCTGGTACCAAGTCCGGCTATCCCTAGTTCCTATCGTTATTTTTGTTTGTCTCTTATCTTCATCACTGTTTTTCTGGTGCAGTTCGCTTGTGAATTTTGGCATGTGATTGTAGTTTTCGGCCATTGCAGCTATTTACTGTTATCTTGTTTTTTGTAATTATCTTGTTTATCAGTAACTTTTAGCTGCTGGGGACACAATGAAATATTTCGTCCTGTTTGGGCTCAACCTGTTTCTCAAGGTAGTGCTGAATTTTACCATAATAAATTAACGTAAGAGAACTGGCCTATCTTTATTTTATTAAACCATTTAATGCAAAAGACTTCAGAAGAACAACTCAGACTTGTAGAAAAAGTAACAGTAAAATATCTCTGATTTATTTATTTTATTTGTTGTTGTTGTTCAAACAAGAAATACGTTGTATCTTCCTTTTGGTTAAGCATTGTCCTTCGTCGATTTCAATATTCCTTTTTGGTCTCTTTAGTTATTTGGTTCTTCTGGATTTTTAACAAATTTTGAAATCTGGTTTTCCAAAATTTTGGATTATATATAATTGTATGCTCTTTATTTTTCTTAGATATGGTGTACTTGTACATGAGATAATATCTCATGTGTACACTTTGTTCAATTACTATTATCTAAATTTATGTAAATTCTAAAACCCAAGGATAAACTCCCTCCATTGTAGTTTTGTCCTTAGCTATATTTGATATTACTGATTATTCGGATTTCGTTTGGTTTTATGCATTTTATATCTTTTTTGGAATTATGCATTTCCTTTGTTTGGGTTTTAGTGCTGCTGATGAGGAATAAATTTCCGAAATGGCCATACAGCTCATTAAAATTAATGCAGTTGGAGTTGACATATGTGTTATTGTCTCATGTTCATTTACTCCATATCCTTTCGTAAAATATTGAGTGTCGAAATGGCCATCTGCCGAATTTCTATACGTTTGGAATTAGAAACATCTGAAGTTATAAATACTGCATCATGACTGTGCATTAAATGTTATTAACTGCATTGAGTTAACCCAATTTCCAAGAACAAATAAAACATAAATTAAACGCATGTGTAATATGCATATCATATTTTAATTCATTAAGGTGCATATCAGAAAAATAATGAATGATTTTACATTTCTGAATGCCAATGCCATTCAATATCTATTTTTTATTTTTTAATATTGATCGGAAAAAATTCGCAGTGAAAATTGAATCTCAAAAGTTTATGGTTTCAATGTTAAGTTTCAATCAACTGTTTAAACAAACATAAACTTTAACAAGTGGAACTATTCACCTTTTCAACCTTAAGTTACAATTAACAATTAAAATATGTGTTTTTACCAGTTAGAAATGTCATACAAAACCATTAATGACTTTAAACAAACAACTGAATTGAAATTATTTTACATTCTACAAATAGCTAACTCTCTATCAACACTTAAAGAATGTTTACTTAAAACTGTAAAACATGAAGTGTGTCAAGCAGACAAAACAAACTAACAAATCTAGACTGTCGACAAGAAACAAATATTAATTATATTGATTTTGGAAATTCAACTATACAACACTTGTAAAAACTCTACTTATAATTGAAAGTAATATTTTTCAAAAAATATCAGGTGATGATAATTTTTATTTCTGAAACTCAAAAACTAAAAATGACAAAACATTTATACTGAAATAGCGATACAAGCCAATGCATTTGCTTTCATAAACCAAAAAGGGCAATAGCTTAATTCTCAATAACCAAAAGGGTAATATTTCTGTCCTCAAAAGAAAGAATTGCATTTGCACTCAAAAGCCAGATATGGCAATACATGTGTAGCCAGAAAACACAATATATTTGTACTCAAAAGTCCTAAAAAGGCGGGTCATTAATTCTGTACTCAAAATCCAGACTGGGCAACACATTTGTACTCAAAGCCAGAAATGGAAATTTACTTGTGAATATTATAAAGTAATATTTTGTATTTACTCGTTTTAAAAATTGCTGATGTATACGTAAGTCCTCTATATGATCCTGGATATAAAAAGATCGTAGAGGGATGAGGAACATATTTTAGGGGAACGCCGGAATTAGCCGTTTTATTAAACGGAAATTTGGGATATACCCTTACAAATGTAACATCATGTGTAACTGGATCCGAGATTTGCGTCGTCATTTTTCGCGACATTGGGTTTTTTTTCGTTCTCGTGAATTTGCGATTTCAAAGTTTATTTCTCGGGATTTTGTAATCTGACCTCCCTTCCTTCCAACCCCTACCAAGGACCGGTTATCATCTTTTGTTATTGTGAAAATTGTTCACATATCATGTCACATACTTGTTACTGTGTTAACCTGTAGCCAGTTGTGTTAAATGTGTTACTATCTAATTGATGCTGTATAGAATCAACATAACGATCTTGCGCAAGAACAACAAGTAAAGCGTTGTTCCTTTGCTTGTTTTACCATGTATTTGTAGGCGACTTTGTCTAATGTGCATTTACACCATATCCTTTCTTTCATTATTATTACTGCGGTGGCTCTGTACCAAATAGCTTTGAAATCTGTTTGATGGTGAAGGGGAATTTTAAAGTAAAAAAATGGGTAAAAAAATGAAATTAAAATAAATGAATTTAAAATTAAACGCATAACCATTGACAATGAAAGCTCAATCTTAACTTATTTCCCCCTTCACATACACGAATTTCAAGTTGGTCTTTTTTCCTCTGTGCCGATGGGAGAAGAATTCGAAGAATATTTTGTACAATGTTAAGTTCTTTTTCTAGTAGGACATATCCCATCTCCTTAGATGTGCATATTAAGACTTAATGGGCCTATATAAAGACTAAAATTTACAGTAAATGTTAAACCCAAGGAAAATTTATTGTCGTTCTAAAACATACTTTAACTTAATCTGAGATATTTGTAAAAAGTCATCTTAAAAAATCGGTAATTATACGCAAATGGTAGGATCTAATCACTGGGTCGATGCCACTGCTGGTGGGCTGTAAGTCCCCGAGGATATTCACCATCCCAGTAGTCAGTACTTCGATGCTGACCCGAAAGCCGATTATTTTTGGAACCTTACAATATCTAAATTTTTGTAAATTTTGTTGAAAACAAAGGAGTATCTTCCTCATGCAAAGCTCTGTCCTTAGCTGATTTTATTTGTTCTAACATCTTTGAATTTATGGTCTTTCAAACGTTTAGATTTTTATCTGCACTGAAGAGACACAAGTTGTCGAAATGCGCATATGCAGAAAATAAATTCACAGTAACTTTGGTATTTAGTTATTTATCGCAATAATTCGTATCATTGCTCGCAAGAATTCTAAGATAACTCGTATGCAATCGTATGTCGATTGCATTTATTCGTAATGATCCGTAAATTTATATCGTAACTTCATCATAGTCATCCTTATTAAATCGATTCATCGTTTATACCGTCGTAACTTATCGCAAAAAAAAATCGCAAATCACTCGTAAGATGTGTTTTATTCGCAAGGATTCGTGTTACTAATTTATGAATCTTGAAAATTTTAAAGATTCAAGAGGATTCGTAAGAAAAAATTCGTATAATGTGAAAAGGACGAAATCAGCTTGTATACATGTTTTAGATTTTGGAATTTCATATGGTTTTAGCTGTAATGAAAACGAATTTTCTTAATAATGATCATCTGTAGAAATAAAATTGTAACAACAACCTCGTATTTTTTAATTTCATGAGTTGTCTCATCTCTAATGATATAAAAATGTTTTTGCACCATCCAAAACCTCAGTTGCTTTTTTTTTATTTTTATTTTTAACTTTTTTTAGTGTTTTGCTTCTGGAGTTCGTGTGTTTTGTGTGTGTTTTGCGGGGATATGGTGTCTTTAGTCTTCTGTCTTCTGGTGTTCTCGCTTTTGCCTTGTTTCTTGGCTTTTGTTTGCGATGTCTTGTGCTTTGTCCCTTCGGTGTTCTACTGTCGTTGCGTTGTTCTATATAAATCGTGTAAAAATAGGTAATATAAATTTTCATTCATTGTGGAAGTAACCAATAATATTCCGTGTTATTATTTTCTTATATCTTTAGAGTGCTGTGATTTGTCAAAAGGTGGTCACATGATTATGTATAGATACGATAACGTAACCCTCAGTCCACTACGTTCCCGTGAGGACGTAGTGGACTGAGGGTTACGTTATCGTATCTAGATTATGTATATTTTTAAGAGTTGTCAATAAAACGTGGAATTGACTTAATATACGTATTGACTTTGTGCTAAAAATAGATCAGCCAGTTTAACAATCATTTTAAAGCCGAACTGACTGGTAATAAAGATTGATAATTAAAATTAAGTGTTAAAAATAATGTTTTCTTACATATGATTTGTTAGTCTAGTCTATATTTATTTGATCCAACGTAATTTCAGTTAAAAAAACTCTCACCAACAATACAAAAATAAGGAACACTGTTGACAAAAACTTTATTTTGATATTGATCTGCTGTTTTTAGGTTGTATAAGACAGTATGTGTCATTTTCTTATTCCACTGATTAGAATTTTATTATTCAATGAGAATTTTATGCATGGTTGTTAAGATTCATGTCGTTATTTTAAAATTTGTCAGGCAATTCATTTATCTACAAAAGCTATAAAAAATAATATTCGGAAAACATGGAAAATAATGAAACAATTGTAGCCTATTGAATTCGGTCAATGCAGAAATTTATTGACATGAGAAATGGACATTGACCGAGGACGAAGTCCGAGTGTCAATATACTTTTTCTCATGTCAATAAATTTCTGCATTGACCTCATCAATAGGCTATAATTGTATATTATTCTAAAGTAAACGTCCAAGAGAGATTCTCCTGTCATTTTTAAAATATGAAATATCTTGGAAACAAGGTTTCTTAGCTTAAATTGTTTATTTACTAATGCTGTTTCCATTTAAAGCATGAATTTAAATCGCATTTGTTTTTCTTAATTTACCTTATTATATCTTTAAGGCGAGAGGAAAGCTGTCACTTTGCATTAGAAACGGACACAGAAACATGATGACGTGATTAATGTGAAATGGAGAAAATATATATTTTACAGTATCATACATTACGATTTCTCATTGTAAAAAGTTCGTAAGATTAGAAAATACCTAAAATGGATGTACTTAGTAATCGAAATGTCAACAACGTGATAAAAGTTTTTAAAAATCCTAATGAAACTTGAAAGAAATATTGTCTGCCAAATGGACTTTGTCTCATGTACATTTAGTCCATATCCTATCATAATTCATCTGAAATAAGATTTTCTTAAATGGTCACATTGCCCTGATTTGATTCGGCTATTCATCATATGAGGATATCATATTGTCAAAAGGTTTCAAAATTGCTCACTCGCTGAAATCAGTTCTCTCAAAACTTCGAGGAAAAAATCAACAATGCAGATGTTCCATTAGCGCCATCATATGGTGTTTTCATATGTCAACTTGTTCGATTTGCTCGAGTATGTAATAACGTTTGCAATTTTAATGAACGGAATCTTGTCATAACTGAAAAACTATTACATCAGGGTTTTCGTTATCACAAACTAGTTAAAACCTTTACTAAATTTTATCATCGATATAAAGACTTTGTTCATAAATACAATGCAACCTGTAAACATCTAATCAAGGCTGGTATATCACATCCCTTATTTTACGGTAATGTTTTACATAAGAGTAAAAAAATACTTAAACTCGCCTAACAAACTTATAAAACCTTTAAATCGTCTAATTCATAAGGGTTATAATTACGGTATTGTCGTCAAGTCATTACGTATGGCCTTCTTTGGTATTAACATTGATTTTTGATAGGGTCTTTGCAATTAAAAAAAACAAATTCTAAATTTCTAAAATCTGTATTGCATGGACACGGGTTATGTATTCCGATATATACATGAAATCATTATTCTAAACTCCTCACAGGAAGGGATCTTGGTGGAAGCTGTATAATGAGGGTACATAACTTACTTTGTCAGTTGGTGATGGGTCTGGAACTGGCATGTCAGTTAACTTTTAGTAGTCTCTTGTGATTTCATGTTTTTGTCCGTATATTTAGTTCTTTCAGTTTCATTTTTCACAATTGACTCAGTCCTGTTGCCAACTGAATTTTACTGTTGTTACGATTATTTTTTGATTTATCACATTGGCTGTAGGGGAGGTTTGGATCCAAGTAAACTAGTTTAACCCCACCGCAGCAGGTTTGCGCCTGTCCTAAGTCAGGAATTTATTAAGCCTTTGTGTGTCTTGTCCTTTTTCTAGTTAGTTTACTTTATGTCTATAGGAGTCTAGGATGATGTTTATTTCGCTGGACTTGATTGCACTTTGTTCAGGGGCTGACTCCGACCTGCCGTTAGGTGTGAGGTTTTCTCACCGTTCATTGAAGATCTTATGGTGGCTTTGAGTTGTTATTACTCCCCTTTGGGTCGTTGTCTCTTTGACACATTCCCCGTTCCCCTTCTTTTTTCTATTCTAGCTAACAAACGTTAAATATATATTGCGAAATTCTACAAATCTATACATACTGAAAACTTTTCGCTAGCAGTATTATCACCAGTCATTTTATTGAAATGGCAATATTCCAAGACATTAACATTAATCGACATAAAATGCCCCACTGACTGTGTGACGGATGTTGTATGCAGGGGGTGGTAAAGGGGGTCACCAACACGAAAGAGCGTGCTAAAAAACACGAGTGATAAAAATGGCCGAAAACGAAACACGAAAACTTGAGAAGCCATTATGATTTATGATAATGCATGCATCTTATCCAATTTTTTACCCGAAAGCTCTTAAAATCAATGGAAATCTGTGAAATTTTGCTCTGTGACACTTTTCCGGTACTGTTACAATTCTTATTGTAACAAGTCCAGATGATTTTTTACAGGAAATGAACACGCACGAAATAGTAAATATCCAAAACGAATCACGAGCTCAAAATATGGACAAAAACGAGGCACGTGAAATAATGCTAACACGAAAACACTAGGAATAAATACAAAAAACACGAAAGCACTAATTTATAAAATGCCAAAAACGTTGCATGAAAATAACCCTTTACCACCCTCTATGCAGGGTAGCACTATATGAATCTAGCACCGGTGAAAAGGCAAGATCAAGAAATCTCAGACACCCAAGGGTATTATTTCAGTTGAAATCTTACCCGAGGGTGTCTGAGATTTCTCAATCTTGCATTGCAACGGTGTTTGATTCATTTTCTCACTTTTGTTCATAACAAAAACGTATTTCGGCGCCGTCATGTTGTCCCGTCCATCCGCCACTATTTAGCGACTCACCATGACGTCAATGACGTCATAGTATGCACGAGGCTGTCTCACATGGGGTGGTGTGAGAAAGAAAAATCTCACACCGCTAAAAATAGAAACTGACCTGTCTCAAAAGTGAGAAAAAGTTACCCTTTCTGAGCACCTGTTGTCACTGTTATTTGGAGTTCACACTGTTAGTACTTTAGTTTTTAGTGTTGTATTTTTGGTGTTCGTGTTTTGTGGGTGTGTAGTGTCTTCAGTCTTCTGGTCTTCTCGTTTTCACCATGTTTCATGACTTTTGATTTTTGTAATCTTGTGCTGTCTCGTTCATTTTTGGAACTTCCGGGCACAAACATTGTACCCGGAAGTTGCATTTTTGGCAAAAATGTTTGACGTTTCAAACCAAAAATGTGGACGTCACAATTCTCCGACGTCATGTTTAAGCGCGAAACGTTTTCGGATTAAAATTTTATCGTGAAATGTCGGTGTCACATGACGAGACTTACAGACCCAATACTGCCATTGTTTTCCGATCCTACTTGATCCATACTACTGTAACAATGAATTTTATGTTCGGTGAATATGTCTTTGATCACAAGTTGTACAATCACTTATGATTTCGTTATTTGTTTTCAGATTGATTATTAGCTTATTAATAATTCATGGGAAATGTGTTAGGATCTTTGCTACGGATTTGTCCTTGTTTTTGATTACTATAAAGATTTACAAAAGCTTTTCAAAATTTTACCATGGAACTGTGTGAGGGTTAGAGAAGTAACATGTACCAGGATTTTAATCGGTTTTGTCTAAGGGTTAGAAAATGACGTCAACCAATCCGGTATCAAACAGATCTTTCAAAATAATATATACCTCACTGATAGTATGACGGATGTAGCTAGCGGGACATGACATGCTTACCTTTTTGGAGCACCTGATGTCACTGCCGGTTTTCATGGGAGTTCACACTATGAGTGCCTTAGTTTTTAATGTCGTTTTTTAGCTCACCTGGCCAAAGGCCATGTGAGCTTTTGCCATCACTCGGCGTCCGTCGTCCGTCCGTCCCTTAACTTTTATTCAAAGATCTTCTCCTCTAAAACTACTGGGCCAATACTTATCAAACTTGGCTTGAATCATCACCAGGGTATGTTCTTTCAAGTTTGTGATTTTTATGTCCGTAGACCAAAAAACATGGCCGCTGTTACTAAAAATAAATCATAGGCGTAAATTGCTGTTTTTTGCAAATTACTCGAAAACCATTACAGATATCAAAATTCTGATTGTGTAAAAATGATCAGCATGATGAGATCTACCTGCCCTGCAATTTTGAGAATATCCATTTACCCGTCTTGGAGTTATTGCCCCTTTTCCGTAAAATTTTCAGTTTTTCGTTACTTCTGGTCTTATATATTGAAATTGATAGAAAATAGAAATAAAGTTTGTATAACAAAAATGGTCAGCATAGTAAAATCTACATGTCCTGCAATTTTGAAGAAAATTTGACAACCCACATATGAGTTATTGCCACTTTTTCTTTGAATTTTCACAATTTTTGAACGTTTTTACTTTTATTTCAAAAACTGTTTGAGATAAAGGTTAAATGTGAATTGCAAATGTGTTGAGGTTTTCCAGAACTACAATTTCTACATATGTCTAGCAGGTTTGCATCTCATCCAAGATGGCCACCAGCGGGAAGATAGTTTAACATAGGACCCTATGGGAAATGCATTCAAAGATCTTCTCCTCTGTAACCACAGAGCCAATGGGGACCAAATTTTGTCACAATAGTCTTTGGATGGTTCCCTTTAAAGTTTGTGATTTTTGCGTTTGTACCTCATCCAAGATGGCTGCCAGCGTGGAGCACAGTTTAACATAGAGACCCTATGGGAAATGCATTCAGATGTCTTCTCCTCTGAAACCACTGAGCCAATTGGAACCAAACTTGGTCTTTAGATGTTTTGCTTCAAAGTTTGTGATTTTTATGTTCATACCTCATTCAAGATGGCCACCAGCGGGGAACATAGTTTAACATAGGGACCCTATGGGAAATGCATCCAAAGATCTTCTCTGAAACTACCAAGCCAAATTGGACCAAACTTGGTCACAATAGTCCTTGGGTGGTCACCTTTAAAGTTTGTGATTTTTACGTTCTTACCTCATCCAAGATGGCCAGCGTGGAACATAGTTAAACATAGGGACTCTGCATTCAAATGTCTTCTCCTCTGAACCTACTGAGTCAACTGGAACCAAACTTGGTTACAATTGTCTCTGGGTGATCCCTTCCAAAGTTTGTGATTTTTAGTTTGTACCTCATCCAAGAATGAAAATGTAACATCTGCTGAACTGATTTATAGTATGAATGGGTGGTCTATTGGTGACAATGAATAAAACCAGTGACCAGGTGGGCGATACAGGCTCAAGTGAGCCTCTAGTTTTATTTCCGCTCATTGTAGCTGTCTCATGTCCTTGTTTTGTCTTTGTTTTTCTCTGTTGCCGTTTTTGCAATGTCTTTGGATTTCGATTTTTGTGGTCTTCGCTTCCCTTGTTCCTTCGGTATTCTACTGCCGTTGTTCCAGAACAAATATACAAAGGGACATAATAAATCAAAATATTCAAACTGTCATCGTGACTAAATTACTATAAATACGTGAACCTAGAAACCCACAAGACATGGACGTTTAATTAATTAATTCTATGTTGACCGCCCTTTGCAATGTATTGACAAAAACATCTTACAGGGAGCATAAGTCTCCAAAAATTTAAAACAAAAAATGAAAACAATAAAATTTTATTACCTTTTGTCGCAGTTTGAAAAGCTTTGCTGATTGAACAACATAAGCAAAACATTTTGAAAGTCCGTGGAGAAAATTGATATATAAGAAATCAGGATTTTTGCGTGAAAGGTTTTCTAAAGCGTTCCTTTCTTTTCTATTCGGTACTTATAAGCTTATGATATATATATTGTAGAAATATAATAGGACGGTGATAAAATTTTGTACATTGCCTATAGTGACTTTCAGTCAAGAAAATATAATCCATGTGAAAAAATATTACTTTCTTTGAATGAAACAAAAAAACAAAAGATATCGAAAAAACTGGAAAACAAATCCCTTAAAATAACAAAATTGTAATTGCAAATTTGTTGTATATTTTCGTTCAGCAGATGGTCATTTCAACAAGTAATATATCAAAATTGAAATATCTCAAAGCACATAAATAAACACCTGTTAAAAATGTATAAGATTCATAAATAACCTTAAGGGTCCTAAAGTTATACCAATATAAACCACGGACATAGCTTTGCGAGAAGTAGATACACGTTCTCTTTACTTGTGTCAGTCTAGATATGGTTACTTTAAAGTAAATAATAATAAAATAACGGTTTTCAGACAAGTACCGAAGTACTGGACTGAGGGCTACTGATACCGTCGAGGACTAACAAAAACACAAACAGAGGCATTGACGCAGTGGTCGTGATAATAAAATAGACAAGATGCCGTTATTGCAGAAAAAGTAAGATGTTCAGATGAACATTGGACAACTTTAGTCACTCCGGTGCACATAAAACAAAAAATGAAATAAATAAACAAACAAAAACAAAACCAAACAACAAAACAAAAAAACCAAAAAAGCGCCCCCCCCCCCAAAAAAAA
>MJUU01063589.1:45471-72375 GCA_002080025.1 Modiolus philippinarum | reverse complement strand
CCTTTGCTTGTTTTTTACCATGTATTTGTAGAGACTTTGTCTCATGTGCATTTACTCCATATCCTTTTATTCACCATGAGACCATAACAAATATGTTAACTCCAGCTGCAATAATTTTAATGAGCTGTCTGGCCATTTCGGAAATCAGTTCCTCATCAGCAGCACTAGAACTCAAACAAAGGAAATCCATAATTTCAAAAAATGTTTCAAATGCATAAAACACAGCGAAATCTGAATAATCAGTCATATCAAATATAGCTAAGGACAAAAATTCGATGGAGGTAATCCTTCAGTTTTAGAATTAACATAAATTTAGATAATAGTAATTGAACAAAGTGTACACATCTGGTATTATCTCATGTACAAGTACACCATATCTAAGAAAAATAAAAGAGCATACATCTCTACCACGAGGTTTTGTTTAACCAACTCCACACTGCAATAAAAGACATACCCCTGTATTGAAAATTGAATCTGTTATACAAAGTAAGGATTTGGAATTCTATTATTGCCTACCTTTAGAAACATTTCATGGTCCAAAATTTAGAATTTTTCAATACAAATTACTTAATAGAATCCTAGTTACCAACAGTTCTTTAATGAAATACAAATATTGTGAGACAGAATTGTGTACTTTTTTCCATGAAGCAAAGTAAACTTTTCAAATTCATTTATGTGAAAAACATTTGGCTCAGGTTTTTTAAACAATTGGAAGGTGAATGCAATATTGATTTTACCCCAACCTACAAGATATTTTACTTGGGATCAGAGAACATCTATATTAATTTTAGCTACAATTAATACTTGTTTATTACTAATATAAAGATAAATTTATTTGTGTAGATTCTAAAATAAATATCCAAGGTATAATGATGTAATTGAATGGTTAAATTATGTTGATTTGACCTCTACTAAATTCCTATGTAGAATTATAGAATTATCTATTAAACAAAAATGGAACTTATTGCAACCTATGCAACCTATTTTTTACCAGGATCCACAACTTAATTAAGGTATATTCATGTAGAAAGATGTTTTAGGTATTGATTTGAAAATGTTTACTAGTATATGTGTAATACAACCATGATTTTGATGTGTATAACGATAACAATTTTTGAATATTAAAAAATATATACATAAAAATATCAAATCTTTCCGAAATGGATTTCAAAAAGCTACATGTAAATGTATAGATGGAATATATATGAACTCTTAAACGGAAGCGAAATAGCGCCATTGTCAACCACAAAGATTGGACAATCAAGTGAAACCAAACACAGACACAATAATTAACCAGATTTGCAATTGCAAGCAATAGCTGATGTCGCCCCTGGCAGCCAATTTGATACTTCCATCTTGTTCGCAACGTCAAAATCTACCTAGAAATCAATTTTCATTGAAATCAGACAAAGTAGAAAATTTGACGTATTTTGGCGGCCATCTTGGTAATGTCGGCTATTTTGGAAATTTTTTGCTGCATGTCCCTCTTCTCATGATGATTCAACTTTTTGCCAAATATGAATGAATTCTGTCCAGGCATGTCTGAGATTTTATGATTTTCATGGAAATCCAAAAAATTCAGAATGTTGACGTAACTTGGCAGCCATTTTGAATTTTTTTTTGTTGTTGAAGGCACAACTTCATAAGGTGATCCAACTTTGTACCAAATATGAATGAATTCTGTCCGGGCATCTCTGAGAACTAAGCCGGACAAAAATAGGTGGAAGAAAGAAACAATTGTGGAATGATAATAATAATAACAAAGAAACGGGCCAAAAACAATATGTCGTCCCGACTACGTCTGGGGCGACATAACTAGATTCGGAATTGCGAGAAACAGCCGAGGTCATCGCAAACAACAAATTGAATCGTTCGATCTTATAGGAAACCCCATAATCTACTTAAAAACATATTTTCATTAAAATAAAGAGTTGAAATTTTCATGCTTTTAGGGTGATCTTGGAAATGGCCGCCATTTGGATTTTTTTTCTTCACACAGACAAGGCAGATTCCATCCTCTCTTTTCACTGTACATTTATACAAAATTAGAACAAATTCTGCAAAGCAGCTCCTGAGATATTGAATCCTCATTTTTTATAATAGAACGGCAGCCATCCCCGAAGGACGGTCATAAAGGTACAAACAAGGCGAGTTCGTTTTAATGTTTATTCTGAATGTTGATTTCTCGCTGCTACTGCATTTTTGCCTTGGTGTTTGCTGTTGTATTTAAGTTTCATATGGGTCAGTGATAAATATCACAAGCAGAGAAAATAAAACGAGGTTTCATTACGTATGCAGATTAAAAATGTAAAGAAAACCAAGCCAGTGTTCGAAATAGACAATTTATGCCCAATAATATATATTAAACATTATTTTTAATATAGATTTCAAAGTAATTTAAAAAAAAACTTAAACATAAATGTGATTTCAAAATGTTACATGTTAATTCCAGTACTACCAAACAGCAATCACTTTTGTTGATATCACCATATTTTATTTTGTTTCTATCCTTTCTGATTTTTTTATGGTTGCCCTAGTTGAAGGCCATAAGGCCAAAGCGTTGGGCGTTTCACCTTTTTGTTTGTTGTCGCCATTTTTAGTTTGTTTTCATTTTGTAAATTTTATGTTTTTACCTTTTACTTGAGGCCTTACTTTACCATGTTTTCTTGTTTTTTAATACATATGTAATTTGAAATGAAATTCTGATATTTATTTATTTAAACAATCAGAGAAATTTATTAATACTTAATTGGAAAAACAGAATTATTGAACAGTTGAATTGTAAACTATATATTTCCCTTTGGACGCTTTATAAAATAATGTATTGTTAATCGTTATCAAAGATCGGCCGGTTTTGCAATATTTATAAGCGTTATTACCTTCATTATAGTGTTACTCTTATATGTTTTCTAAATGATTTTTGTAAACTTTATTTTTTATTGTTAAAAAAACTCAAGGGAGCTTTTATTTTTATTCAAAAATGTTTAAATGATTTTTAAATGCATGATATATGAAAGCGGAACAATGAAAATAGTTTTATAATTATGCATAGCTCTGGTATTTGCGGATTTTTACGTGAACGTTATGCCCTTGTTGTCATTTTTTCCTTACTGCTCAGACATATTTTGATTCATGGTCCACAAAAAAGTTTGTTTTCATCGGCACTGAAGGATATGCCCAAATGGCCATCTGAGGAAATAAAATTTACTGCAAGAAATTGATGTATTTTGTTATTTTAGACTATAATAGCATGCGATAGTCACAAATATACGAGATACTAAGTATTTCGCACAAAAACTAAGGTTTCCGAAAGGAATCGAAAATATGAGTTTAAATCGAAAACGCAAATTATATTTCTAGCCAATCAGAAATGAGAAGTATGTATTTTAAGTTCATCAAATGAGAAACGGAAACCGCAATTAGGGAATTATTCAACAAATTTAAGTAGATTATCCTCTTAATTTTATGGCTTATAATTTTTTAATTCAACTTTCGTAAAATCTACTTTGATATGTATTTTTTATATTTCAGGTTAGATTATCAATTAATCCTCTTTATCTGCAAGAAATTTCGGTAATATGTTATGTTATACTATTTTGGCACGCGATAGTCACAAAAATACGAGATACTTAATATTTCGCACAAAAACTAAGGTTTCCGATAGGAATCGGAATCGAAAACGCAAATTATATATCAGAAATGAGAAACGGGAATCGCGAGTACGTATTTAAAGTTCATCCAATCAGAAACGCAAACCGCAATTTGGGATTTATTCAACCAATTTAAGTGATTTCTTTATTTATCCCTGCCCAAGGTCGGTTGCTCTCTCCGGGCACTCCGGCTTCCTCCACCCGTACATTGATCGTCATGAGATAGCTGAAATTCTGCTGAAAGTGACGTTAAACCCTATATCAATCAATCAATCAGTCAATCAATCTTTATTTATCGCTTATAATTCTCTTTTGTAATTCAACTTTCGTAAAATTTACTTCTATATGTACAGTAGAGTTCGTTTATAATGAATTCTGGGGGAATCCCGATTTTAATTAGCATTTTCGTTACAAAAGAAACCATGCAGAATTACCAGCTTCCGAAAATCGTCTTCTTATTTTTTGTGTAAATGTCAGTGTGAAATATGATTTCTGTAGAAAGTTTTAAAAGTAAAGTTTGGAAGTGTCTGGTGCACTTTACCATTGAAATATGAGATGATTTGCGCAAAACAGAAGACAGGTAAACGATTTGTTTGATAAGCAATCTTTTCTCGTTATATCAGGTAAATTTTGTGAGCAACCAAAATACCGTTTGGGTTTAAATTCTCCTCTTTATAAGCCTGACTTTGTTATAAAAAAATAAGCCTTCAAAAATACGATCTTTTAATTGTGTTGGGACTGGGGATTTTTATTTACTTCGTTATAAGTCTCTCTGTTATAAACGAACTCTACTGTATTTTTTTTATATTTCTCAATTTGGATTTTAAGTTAATCCTCTTTATCTCTTATAATATGTTTTTTAATTAAACTTTCGTAAAATTTACTTTTTATATGTAATTTTAAGTTAATTGTGTGATCCTTTTAGGTGCGTACGAACAGCATATTCGCCGGTCAAGGGATGAGTCGATATATCCACTGTCTAAGTTTACTTTAACAGTTGTAAATTGTATTTTACAAATTATCTAGAGAAAAGATTTAAACTTACTCTTAAAAAATGACCAAAATAATTCAGCATTTGAAAATTTTACTTCATAATATTCTTTCAAAGTAGTTTGTATGTTGTACAAATTTCATGAATTTAATGATAAAAGGGCATTAAAAGTAGGATTGTTAGACTGTTTTAAAACCAAAATGACCAAAAGAATTCAGTTTTTTTTAACTTTCAATTAATGATATCCTTTCAAAGAAGTTTAAAATGTTGCAATATACATATTTCATGATTTTTTGCATAAAAAAGGTGTAACAAGTTAGAGTTTAAGTCTTTTGTTTAACCCCACTCTTTAAAATGGCCAAAACAATTCAGTCGTTTGAGCAAAATTTACTTTAGGTGTAACACAACTAATTCGGAACCCAGTCAGGCACATATGTGAATATAGTCCTTATTTGAGACGACATACTTCCAAAGAAGTGTTAATAGCGTCGTAGATTAAAAATGTTGGCGAGTCATTATGAATTAAAATGAGAAGGCATTCAATAGTGAATCTTTTAAGCCTAAATTTATACGATTTCGATGAAAATTAAAGCTTTTATCAAAGTTGAAAGCGGAGGTATTTTTCCCGTGAAAACACAGACAGGAAGTACCTATCCCTGGGTTGTGACCTTCCGGGAACCAGTTTTTTCTTATATTACAGTTAAGGTCGGTTGATTTTTTCATAAGGGATTACCGAAAGATGTGTCTTTCAGATGAGACATGTGTCATTTTATTTGAACTTCAGATAAAAATTCTACGAGCACAGAAACATGTGCAATTTAACATGGGAGGCAATGGTAGACGGAATTAGTTGTTACACCTTTTACAAAAAAATTTAAAAAAAATATTTTTTTTTCTGCAATACTGTTAATGTAACCGAAAAACGTTGCAGTTCGATCCATTTTGTTAAAATATAACTGATTTTATGACAAAATCGTTTATGAAACCACATTTAGCTCTCAAAATATCTGTTACGTAATAGATTTCGGGATTTTGTATAACAGAGAATGGGGAAAGAGAAAAGTTCGGAAAATAGTATGGTTCGTTGTTTCTTTACTGTCATGTCACTTTAGAATGATGATTAAAGATTTTTTTAGCAAAATAGATAGACATTTTGCAATAGTCTTGAAAATTTAAACTGGATTTCTGGTGCAAATCACGACAATTCTACGATTTGCTTTGCACGGACACGAAGCTAATAAACCAGTCCCGTTTATTTTTAATTGGATATAAACGTCTGAAATGCATATTAATACACTAAATTACATTGATTTTACTAAATAAAATTATTTTCTGCTAAAAGTTTGGCGGATTGATAGGAAAGTCACAGATATTTGTATTTTCACAAAAAGGAAGGAGGTACCCGGCTTATGATCAACATGGTTAAAATCAACAAATAACACAAGACACATGTTTTAAACAATTTCATATCATTTATTAAATTACTTTCTGTAAGCCAGACGCTTTAAAAATGCCCAAATAGCCGTTTTTAACAGTTTCAAGGTTTATAGCACAGTAGTCGGGATTTTGTTAAATCAAAGTGCAAAAGCCCTGGAAGCACCCGTTTCAAATTTGTCTATACATTTTGTGAATATAGCCTTATGGATAAAATAAAGTTGTAGTTTTCTTGTATACACACCAAAGATGAAAAATATACACACACAAGAGCATCGGAGAAAGATTTTTTCTGTTATAGGTGTAACACAACTAATTCGGAACCCAGTCAGGCACATATGTGAATATAGTCCTTATTTGAGACGACATAGTTCCAAAGAAGTGTTAATAGCGTCGTAGATTAAAAATGTTGGAGAGTCATTATGAATTAAAATTAAAAGGCATTCAATAGTGAATCTTTTTAGCCTAAATTTATACGATTTCGATGAAAATTAAAGATTTTATCAAAGTTGAAAGCGGAGGTATTTTTCCCGTGAAAACACAGACAGGAAGTACCTATNCCTGGGTTGTGACCTTCCGGGAACCAGTTTTTTCTTATATTACAGTTAAGGTCGGTTGATTTTTTCATGAGAATTTACCGAAAGATGTGTCTTTCAGATGAGACATGTGTCATTTTATTTGAACTTCAGATAAAAATTCTACGAGCACAGAAACATGTGCAATTTAACATGGGAGGCAACGGGAGACGGAATTAGTTGTGTTACACCTTTATGATAACCTTTTGAAAGAGTTTGATACGTTATCATATACTACTATCGTGAAAGGTCTAAATAGTAAGATTTTAAGTCTGTGTTTTAACCTTAAACTAAAACATTTCCAAAACCAAAAACAATTAATTTTTTCCCATTTGTTTTTACTTCATGATATACTCAGGAATTCATCTCTTTAGATCGCTAAAGAACAGAAAATCCCACTTTCTGTCTTATCAAAATCGAAATGATTCATGACAAGTATAAAGTCGTGTTTATTTAACCATGGTTTTAGCCTTTATATTATAAATGTTTGGGGTTTAATTCGAATATTAAGGCCCAGCCAATGTTCAATGGGGGTAATATCAAAATTACCAAATACCATTGTCAAGAGCAAAAGTCAAAGAGGCCAAAAGATAAAGCAGGTGGATAACCATCGGAAAAATTATCAACATGGTACAGGCATTTCAAAAGATATGGTGAGTTAAACTGGTTTTTTAAATCACCCTTCCATTGCGGTAGTGTCCAAATGAAAACAACACTGTACTTGCCATTAATTATTTCCATGCTATCAGTTTTAAATATAGAAGTTTGGATTGTTTGATTTTTTGTATCTAAGTTTATGGAACATGCGTATTGGTTAATTTGCTTAACACACTCTAGAAGCTTCAATCAAAAAAGGGCATTGTAAAATTGGAGAAGGATCACAAATCTGCGAGAAAAATATAAATTTTAACTTCCGAGGACTTTGTTTTTCAGCTTGGAACAAATCAATCGTCCAAGTCCTCGTTTACTGATATTCTTATAATACATTATTAGAAAATGAAATATTTTACAAGTCTTTATTATATTTTGCAATATTCAAACCCTAATTTTATTAAATGTAATAAATTATATATCATGAAATACATTACATTACTTAAAGCTTTGTTTCTGAAATCTGGTATTTAAGGAGTTTTGAGGGTTTACATTCAATTTAAATATGAATTATATTGATAATCAATATAAAATGCATTGTTGCACCCGTTAAACTTATTTACAATTCCTACCTACCTAAGTAGCTAAAGATTTCAATGGAAGATACACTGCGCGTTTATTTACGGAGAAAGTTGTATTTAATATGATAAAACATATTTGATTACACATATTGTGGTGAAATAGACCATTTAATTGATCGCAGCTGTACATGCCCGTGTTTCTGTAAAAAAAATAATTGTTTTGTACAGTAAAATCAATATTAAAGAACGTTTGAATATGTGTCTTCGTCGATTCATCTATTCACATCCCTTGAATAACCTTTTTTTTTATTTTGTGACCTCGATACTTAACGACCAGACATGAGTTTGTACCTGGACTACGCTGTGTAATCATCGATATATGAATTAAAATGCACATTATGTTCAGAAGATACAGAAATATGACTTTTCTTCGAATTTTAGGAGTCAGAGCAGGTTAGAAGGAAAATGTACAAAGACAATGAAAACTAGAACATGATTCGCCTCACTTTCTCGACAAACCTTGTATCTATGAACACTTATGATGACATACGGGTGAGGCTAACGACAACTTTAGATACTGTTTCCTGGCATAAAACCAGTACCGAAAATACGCTTTGACATGTCCGTAGAACAATAATATTTTTTATTCTATAATATATAAATACTAATGGTAAAGTTGCATTGACATTAAAATGAATAAAAAAGGATATTCACTTGATAGAAAGGATATTCACTCCATGAAAAGGATATTCACCGCGGGAAACGTCACGTGCGACATATTTTTAGAAAAAGGGAAATCCCGTATTTATATCGTCCAATCACATTGCTATGTAACATTGTCGCGTGACAACGTCATCGGCATCACTAAAAAACAGAATTGCTTCATCTAAAGAAAAGAAAATCAGCGAAAATGGTGCAAATATGCACAGAGGAAGACACTTAAAATACGAAACAAGTCAGCGTAACACTGGTAACTTAGGCGTTCACACAATATTTTGGGAAAAAATCCCCCGACGGATGTCGACAACACATTGCGCAGAATCGTCGCACATTACACAGATGCAAGCAGTGAAAAGGAAGAACACAAGCATTCATTTAAAAGACAGAAATCATCGATTATTTAGGATAAAAAAATTATTCTTTAAATAAAGTCTTTAAAGAACGTTCGCTTGTTACATTAAAATGTCAATTCTCTCCCTTCTTCACAATCTCCCACCAATGACGAACAATGGAAAAAAGCCGCAAACTCAGTGTTAGCTAGAATCTTTAAATTTCTGACAGTAAAGATGATAATAATGTTATATTTATTGTTTTACTTATCTTCAAAATATTTTTTGAAAAGTATATATTTCATTTATTTTATGCAAATGTTCAAAGCCTCTTTAATCGTTAATTCGACACCCATAGAAAATTTCTAGGTGTATAGTATAATACATAATAAAAAGAATTATTATGTATTTATCGGATAATAGAATAAAACAGTTACTGTCTTTAGTTTCGGTAAATGTGCAGTGTTATTGACTTTTGGGAAAACAGATATTCACCTCGCCATGCGGCTCGATGAATATCTGTTTCCCCAAAAGTCAATAACACTGCACATTTACCTCAACAAAAGACAGTAACTGTATAATATTCATTATAATTGTGTCAAAAAATAAACAATCTGATTTCCTTGCATTTTTCAAAGCTGACAGCAAAACTGTGGAAAAGTTAAATGATTTTATTTTTTAAGAGCAAAGTTTTGTATGCAGTTTACAAATTAAATTTAACCATATAAGGGAATGTGTAAAAAAAGATTGCGTAAGTACCGTGTCCTGCTCAGTGCTGTTGCTTAAGACAAATATTCGTTGCCCCTTGTGAAAATCATTTAATTGCTACCTAGGTGTATTTAATTGCAAAAGTTTGAATCTGTGTGCTATCATTATTTTTTAATGTATTAAATGTAATGGGTTGAAAGTGCTTTTGATGGCTGAAATTGTCATTTATCGCAGTAAATGTTTTGAAGAACGAGTTCACATCGCCCTCTTATTTGAAATAATATTTGAATTTGGTAAATAAATCTCCATAACTTCTTACTCCTTTGCAAATGACACTGTTACTATTTTGCCTAAACTAATTAGAAACTTGCATACCTCATTTAGTAAAATAGAAATATTAGTATCTTTTTCCGGTCGTCAATACATAGGGTCATGGGGCATTTGTAAGACATTTCCGTGACTTGTAAACGAGCAGTTTTGCACTGAATTTCTTGCTCTGGCTTGCTATCTTTGAATTAGCAGCGAAAAATAATGATGATAGGTTATTCCTCTCACTTTTTAGACATCATGCTGCTATGAGTTCTCCCTTTTTATTTTACTGAATAATATACTCAAAACATCGTATTATAATTCCTTGGGGAGTGATATTTGTCTTCATTAAATAACTGACAGCGTTCTCCAAAATGGGCAGCGGAGATGATGTCATGCTTATAAACTTAATTACCACCTATACAACACATCTATGCATTTCACCAATCAGCTGAGTTCTATAGCTCTAAATATCTATGAATTTCATAAATCAACTGAGTTTCTATAGCTCTAAAAATTCTATTAAGGTAAACTTGCCGTTGTCTCGACTGGTTCACTATTTATCCACACGTGGAAGTTGTCACGAGCTGTAATGTAAATATTTTACATATTCAATATTTAATTAAAAGTTTATTATAGAGAGCGTTGCTTTACATTGAACATTAAATGCATCATTATTACAATAAACGATATTCCACTTTCAAATTTTTGGGTAGTTGTCGACATCTTACCCCGAATCTACTGGAAACTGGTACCTGACGTCAGTTGAGCGTAATAGAGGAATTCTTCTATTTATTTTCTTGACCTAAAATAAATTGGTTGGAAATGACCTGCCTGGGATATAATGTTGATTTATGACATGCTCGGCCTTTTTCCAATCATAAACACCTTTCATATGTTGATAGAAGAACGTATTCCCTTTGCCCCCATACAGCGGGGCGCCATTTTTACCCCGTTTGACCTCTTTGACCCGCCATTCTAATACCCGGAACGTTCCGGATTGGGACTTTTGGGAGAACGTTTATTGGAATAAGAATTTTGTCTTCAAACTTAAGGTAGTACGGGGGGTAAAAACTTGACATCATTCTCTCGAATCTGGAATAAAATGAACTGTTTTAAACTGTTGAATTTGATTAAATATGTCACTTTATTGGATAACCATGCCGAAAATTGAACCTTTTATCCAAACACCTGATCTGTGTAGGGGAGGTAATTTCCATAGAAAAATTAGGAAAATATCAGTTTTTCGCAATTTATTCAAAAATGAGTTCGGTGACCCTCAAATGTTTTTTCATGCAAATCGAAGGCAAATATATATGCATGTATAATTTACACAATTTAAAAAAAATCTATCTGATGCAACTAAAATATATTAGAAATTCGTTAAAATTTGCTTATTTCTCCTTTCATTTCAACCAAACGATACCTGATTTTTAAAGACAGATTTCATGCTGATGGTCTCTGACCCTCGATTTTGATTTTGTTTTTTTTTTGTATCTCAGAACAAAGTGCAAGTCATTTAGATATCAGATAATTCTATCGGACAGGTTTTACACCCCCCCGCCCCCATAAGTGTAGTATCTTATTCTAACACAGTAATGCTTTATTATAAATTGCGTTTGTTGATAGAGTGCTAGTGATCTGATGTTTATGCCTTAGATATTATGCATAAAATGATACGTCTACAACTGTGTGCACTTGCATGATTTCCGCTACACCGTTACCAAAATTAATGCTTGATAAGTGATGTTCCTTTTTTTTGCAGAAAAGTTCTATCTTTATATGTAATGTCTTTCAGATATAAGTGAATTCTCAAACAATGAAATATTACATGCTTTATAATAACAGCTGCCTAGTCGTGACAAATTTCGTTCAGGATATTGTTTTTGTAACAACGGCAGTAGTAGAATACCGAAGGAACAAAGGAGGGAAATCCACAACAAGAGGCTCTCAAGAGCCTGTATCGCTCACCTGGACCATGGCTAATACATAACTTCAAATCAACTTNTATGTTAAAGGGTCTCATTTTCAAACTATGTAAATAAACATTTATGTTATATGATCCAACTTTAACTATTTTCCCTATTGCATGCCATCTTGGATAAGGGATGGATCTGCAGGACACAATTTTAAAGAAAATTAAGTATTGTGCCAAAGTTTATTTCCAACTGGCCGAATGGTTTTAAAGAAGAAGATCTTTGAATGTACTCCTATATTAAACTATGTTTCACATTGGTAGTAGTCCATAGGCTGGAATAACCCCCTCGTGCACCCCACTTCCCAACCCCACCCATTTTTTAAGACCGCATACATCTCATCTTAAAAATTAAACATGTTAACACGAGCATAACCTGCACGCACTGGTGGAATAGGGCCCATTTTTAGACCCACCTACCAAGTTTAATTGTTGTATAACTGCCCATAAACCACACGCATTATCTTATTTGTTATATATGGGAGTTTCTATGTATTTTTGTATTTGAAATGATATGTTATTGGACCTTTATACAATGTTTAAGCTTTTCAAGCTGAATAAAATGAAATAAATTGTGTTGAATTTTAGTGGTAAGGGGTTATATGTTTGTAATTTATAAGACTGTAGTTATTCTAAAAATGCTTAAAAACATATTTTCTTATGGCTTAGATATAATGAAAGGATATCTGATCAACATTTTTAAATTATATATCAATTTCATGAAGTATTTGCATCTCAAAGTCAAAACAGTAGAAATTTTGAAAAATGGAAAATTCCCATTTTGCATACAATTTGGAGCAGAAGAATCAAAACGAGACATCTTAAAAAGTTAAAATCTACTTAAATGATCTTCTGCATGTCTGCTTTAGTGAAATACACACTAGAATTTCAATAAAACATTATTATTTAATCATTTATATTTTCCCTTAATTTTTAGGGGGAGGGCGCTAATTTTGACATTTCTGAACCTATAAGACGTCTGAAACTAAAATGTTTGCACTCGATTTGTTGCTTACATATCATAAATCATTATTACATCGGCAATTATTAAATATATATTCAGATTTTTACGACCATAAAGTGAGAAAGTCGAAAGTGTGAAAAAATCTACAATTCCGAAAATTCCCATTTTTCATAAATTTTATACCGAAAATCAAAATTTTGTGGACATTAATGGTTTTATTTTCCAACATTGTATCACAACAGATAAGTTAGGCATAAAAACTAGATCAAATGACTAGGGTTGTTGATCTGAAAGGAATTGACAGCCTAAAATTGTCATTTTCGCTATTTTTTTTGCAGGGGGAGGGGTACGTTTTTTGTATCCCTAGATCATAAAAATGGCGTAAAGTGCCCAAACTTGAGTTCATTGTAAAGGATATTAAATTAGCTTTAATTCGGTACCAAATTTCACAACATATTACTTATCGTTAAATAATTATGGAGCTTAAAAGATGAAACTTAGGTTAAAACGAAAATACAAGAATTTTTCGCGGTGTACTATAAAAGTGGCCCTACGCTGTCTATGCGTGCAGGTTATGTTCGTGTTAACATGTTTTATTTTGAAGAGGGGATATAGGAGGACTGAAAAAACCGGTCTAGATGGGAAGTGGGGGTGCACGGAAAGTGATTTCAGCCCATGGCCTATAGCCAATTTGCATAAGGTGCAGACTTTTGAAGGGGACCATCTAAGATACATTGTGACTAGCCAAGTTGTTTAAAAAAATTTTTGTATGCTCTTTCCATACAGTCGAGCAATAAATTAAGTTCCCCGCAGATGGCCATGTTGGATGACATTTAGGCATAAAAGTCACAATACATATATATATATTTTAGTCAGCACCTCATAAGCATCATTAATGCCAAGTTCTGTTCAAATCCATTCAGTGGTTTTCAGGGTTAATTCATCAACTGCTCACTAAAGGTTTTATCTACCAATAATTTTAACATTAAGCAGTCTATGAAGCTGATAAACTACTTCAACATTCATGTCAGCAGAGGTCATAGTGATTAGACACTAAAGTTCCTGTAATATACACAATATGTTTATATAGGAAAATCATTATGACATGAAATAAGGTAAAGATTAAGAAAGTATTTTTGCAAAAAAATGTAGAAATTTGCACAAAAACACCTTTTTTGTTCTCTTAATTATGGAAGAAATAATTTTTTAAATGAAGTGATAGTAGGGAATTTCTCTAAAGCTTAAAAGAGAAAAGTTAACCAAAGCAGATTTGAACACAGAATTTAAAGGGAAATAACCCATAACCATATGGCTTTTGGGGGGGATTGGTGGAAAACGGCCAATAAATCATACACAGGCATTTGGATTTTCCTCAAAATTTCAGAGTATGTAGATCTTGATATGCTGAACATTTTTTTGATTTACACTTCACCTCTATCTGTTACAGCTTTTGAAATAAAAAAAAAATCAGCAAATTTTGAAAAATTTACGAAAAAGGGCTATAACTCTCAGACAGGTTTTCCGATTTTCTTCAAAATTGCAGAGCAGATAGATCTCGGCATTCTGAACAATTTTACTACTCGTCAGATTTTTTATATCTGCAACGGTTTTAAAGTTATTTGCCAAAAACAGCAATTTACCCCTATGTTCTATGTTTAGTAACAGCAGCCATGTTGTTTGGTTTTCAGACTCCTCGGATACAATTTTGAAAGTACATACCCTGGTGATGATCCAGGTCAAGTTTGGTTAAAATTGGCTCAGTAGTTTCAGAGGAGAAGATATTTGGAAAAAGTTTACGACGGACGACTGATGCCAAGTGATGGCAAAAGCTCACCCTGGCATAGCCAGGTGAGCTAAAAATCGAAGTCCAAAAACATGGCCAAAACGAGAACACAGAAAACAATGGCGCCAGACACAAAACAATGACGTTAGACAGACACAAAGCACAGAAATAGAAATCACAACATTCAAAACAAAGGCACTCACAGTGTGAACTCCAGTGAAACTGAGAGTGACATCATGTTCCGGAAGGGTAAGCATGTCTGTTAACAGCACTGTTAACAGCACCCGTCACACTGTGAGTGAGTCGATCCAGGAAAATGTAAAAGTGGGTAGTCAAATCTGGGAAGACGTGAATCTAGCTGAAAATGTCCACTTTCATTTGAGATACTGACACGTCATATCTTTCAATGATGTTATGGTGACAGCCATAGAATTTCTTGAGGGATGAAATTAACATAGGTTGAACAAATCCCTAACTAAGCAGCTTTTGGGACAGTGTTTTTGCTCTGTTCAAAAAATCACTGTACAAACTATACGCTCGACAGTAACGAATCAACTGTGAAATGTACACTCCATAGGCTGGAGAGGTAGGTATATTGCTGCTAGGAAAGTGAAAGTTCACTATTGGGAAATGTAAATGATTGATCATAATATGATGTTCTGCACAAACGTTAATTTGTGCATTACGGAAGTTTAAAAACGAAATGATTGCCAGCTGATATAAGTCAGTAGGGCTATCGAGTACAGTTCCCTTCTGCATAAGTTCTGATATAATTTCCTTTTGATTCTGAGATCGGTATGTACGACATAATTTTTAAGAATTGTTGCGATGTTGGCTGTCTTGTACGTAATGAATCAAAGTAAATGATAACCGAACCATCAGTCTAAAAAGGAATAATCAAACACGACATTGGTTGATTCCAAGATACAACAAGGTTTGGCAAATATCCTTATATTGCAATCCCCACAGGCAGAAAGTATGTATGTTGATTAACCAAGCTCTTACCACGATTAAAAAAATTAGGTTAACACCAGTTAAGTTTTTATGTAAGACTAAAGCAAGTGAGACCTACCACAAGTTAAAAATTTAGGTTAACACAAATTAAGTTGTTGTGTACCAAGGCAAATAAATCCAAATATAAGGTGAACTCGTGCAGAAATGAAGGGTTTTGAATAATACAGAGGAGGCAAAGCCAGTGCTGAATGTGAAAAAAAGTTCTTTAATCTAAGTTACAGACATTCCTTATTAGAAAGACCTTCTTACCAAAACAGTTAATGGCTATATGAGAATTACAAATCAATCTTGTTTTATGAAGATTTTCAGTTGTGGTGTAATATACATTTTAAAGCTATCGCAATTTATATATTCATACTCACAGAATGATATTTTTGTCTTACAGTCACCAATTGTTACTTCCCATCCGGTTGTTACCTTGGCAACCCCATCAGAACCAATGAAACCAGCTTTTCTGAAATATTCAAAAGACATCAGTTACAAGATACATGACCACTAACGAAGAGCTAAAAATTGAGCCCTGTTAGAAACGCGCTTTAAAAATGTTGTTATGACTTTTTGGACTATGAAGAGTTGCAAATTACAATTTTCATTCTCTGGAATCTCCATGAAACTCAATATGGGTTGCATTGTAACAAATGTGATACTAGTTGTATGCAGATTATACATTAAAAAACAAATAAAAGTCAGAATTCAAAGTTCTAGAACTTTCATCCTTCAAAGGACTTGTCAAGATAAGTGAAACTAAGGGGGATCTATGACGTATCGTCATTGTTCAATTCCTTGTCGTCTTTGTGTTTAATACGGACTTTTAAATATGCGAATGAAATATTTTTCCATTTCAATCCTATAATTTATATCGCTTTTGTCGCATTTGTAAAACGGTATAATTTTGAATTTACTGTTTCCACATAGTTCCAGATGTGCACTCAGTGGAATTTGTCTTGTGGTCGTGTCACGAATTTGTTGTTTGTGAACGCGTACTCTTTCATGAAGACTATTCCCTATTTGTCCTATATAGTTTTCCTGGCACGATGGACATGTTATACAGTGAATTAAATAATCAGATTTTAAGATGTAAGTGCACATGATAGTTTCAGGTTTAATGATTTTGCCCTAACAGTACATTTTTGTTTTTACCATTTTGTTTTTTCGATAACGTCTGTATACCCTCACTATTGAAAACATGATTCGCGATCTTGCTTTTGGCTGTATCAAAAGTATGACATTCGTTTTGTTTAATTGCTAAACTTGTTTTAAATTGACTTACTCAATTGCTATGCTTAGACATATTTAACTGACAATAAGAGGCTACATGTTATAAGAAAGAAAGAAAAACAATAATTCGAGCCAAAAACTTGATTGCAACGTGAAACAAGATGTGTTTGTAAAACACTACATATGCTCCAAGATTCTGCAGTAAAATATATGAAAATACCAAATTTTACCCCTTTTTGACCTGTGACCTTGACCTTTGAACTTTTTTTTTGCATATTTTTGTTCCTCTTGACAAGACCTCTACCCTTGCCAAGTATTAAAAGTCTATCTTGCATAGTTCAAAAGTTGTTTATTACCATAAAAACACCCAATCCCTTTATTCTGAAACAAATGGAGCCCCTAAGGGCCTCTCGTTTATTGAAATGGTTTTAATTGATAAATGTATCTGTTTAAACATGCTATATGAAACATACTTCATCAAGATCGGACAAAAAATTAAAAAAAATTTTTTTTTCCGTTTGTCCCCTTTTGGTCTCTTGTTTTTCAAAATCGGTAAAAAACTTGAATGATTCAATATTTTAGTTAATAAAAATAACACCATAAGATAAAACAAAGAAATACAGCGCAGATTTTTTTAGATATTGCGCAGTGTATATATCTTGTCATTTTTAAAAAAAAAATTATCTTTTGTTTTTTTATGTTATTGATCTCATTTTAAAGGTAAACGACCTTATTGTGTCTTTAAGAGAAAAGTGAATAACAATAATTAACAATTTCTAACTTTCCTTAACATTCACGACTCTTTTCGTATTTATTTCATGTTTTTCTTTGTTTATAAATATTGCATATGAGGAATCTTTCCTATCCGTGTGTTAATTGAATGTAAGTCTGAAATTTAGTCTAACAAACTTTCTTGGTATACAAATATATTCGGTAAAAAGCTCTCTAGAGCTTGTGTTTGTATGTTATATATGTGCCGAATCAAAATAAAGTTTTCTTATCTTATCTTATATACAAACTTCTATGGGTTTATATTTATGGTTTACAATATTTATTAAATTCATTAATTTATTCGTAAAAGATAATAAAATAAAAGATTCTGGATCTTCAATGTCACTTTTAAGTAAATCAAGCAATAACGAATCCTTTGCCAAAATGTATCCGATTAATATATCCACCAGATCAAGAAACAAAAGAAACGACAGAAACCAGTAGATGTACATCTATTTTGGACTTACATCTCAAATTCGACGACATGGCCATCTAAGTACTGAAATTTACGACAAAAGCGACGTTTGTAATTTCAAAATTATCAATTTCCCTAACATGGACAGTAATATTTCAACTTCTCCTCCTTAATGAGTTTTTATTTCACAGTTGATTCATTACGCGAGAGCTAGCACAATTTATACAAATTTTCTCATTGGAAATAGTTATCGCCTTGACGGCTTTAACAATCCAAAGGCTTCAAAGCTTCAAAAAATTCCGTCTAATACGATTATAAAAAAGTTCTTTAATAGCTATCAGTTCGTAATGGAAAAGTTTGAAATTTCGGTCTGAACTCTGATTCAAGATTCTTTTTTACTTAGTACTGATATGATTATTTCATTTAACTGTCTACGACCTTGCAATAACAATTGATGTTGAGTTGCTTCCGGGCACTACCGCAATGGGAGTGGAGGTTTGACGCGCATTAAACCGGTTTAATTTAACATTTCTTTTGAAATGCCTGTACCAGGTCAGGGCCATTGCGGTAGACAACCTGTTGGTTTCCACATTATTTTCTTTTTGTCTCATGGACTTCGGCTCTGAGTCGGAACTTTGTCCGGAAATTTTGTTATTACCCCCATTTACAAAGTGTCATAAATGGTCAAAGTTGAGATACTTCTTATTCTAATTCAAATATCAAGAGGCTAATGATACGCAAATTAAAATTATCTCAACTTTGACCGTATATAACTTATTTAGTACAGGAATATAACCGACAAAAGTTTCTCATTGGTCATTGTTTTAGATCCTTAAAACACTAATTTTCCAAGTTTGAAATACATTAATTAAGTTCATGAAGTTCATGTAGCTTGCCATACGAAACGAAACATACTGAAGCAGCGCTACTGATAACTCCATCTCAAACCTTACTACACTGTATTTTTATAATGGAAAACTGCATGATTGATTGCTTTCGAGAAAACACAAAACTTTGAAGGCTGTTAGCGAGCAAGTGCCTGTCAATCTTCTTGTGTCAGATAAACTTTGAACATTTTAAGTAATGTCTCCAACTAAAACCATAATTATATCAGGAAATTATTACTGCAAAATAAAGTCAAAACAAAATTTTCTGAGGTTGGTGCCTTAAAACAAAAGCTAGAGATTAAAAGTAGATTATTTCCCACATAAAGTTTACTCTTGGACAAGATTCATAGCGAAATGTGCTGCACGTCATGTGATACGCAGCGTTGTAAGTGATATGAAATTCCAGGTCAGGAATACATCCATCTCCGGTTTATAGGATTCATTAAGCAGTGACGCTGTTCTATCCTTATGCCCCATCGTACAGCTTCCCACTACGCTCAAGGCTTCATACAAGTTCTTTGGGTTGCTGGAAATTCAATTCATGATAAATTGATGATGTTCTTTCCATTAATAACGCTACTTTTTTTTCAAAATGGATCCAAAAAATATATCAGCAAGAACTACAGATAAGGGGAAAAACAGAAACCGTAAGATCTACATCTTACTTGGACTTTAATCTCGAATATGACGAAAATAGTCATCTTAGTACTAAAATTTACGACAAAAGGGACGATTTTTTTTATTTCAAACTTAAATTCATCAACATGGACAGTAATATTCCAGCTTCTGCTTACGGAGTGTATGTTTCACAGTTAATTCGTTACGCGAGAGCTAGCACAAACTAAACAGACTTTCTCATTAGACATAGTTATCTACGTCATCGCCTATCAATCAAGGCTTCACAAAATTCCGTTTCATTAGATCATTAAAAAGTTTTTTAATAGATATCAGCCACGTGTGGAAAATTTATAGTCTTGGTCCGAACTCTGAATCAAAGATTTTTTTACTTAGTAATGGGATGATCATTTATTTCAACTTTCTACGACTTTTTAAAAGCAAATTTGGTTGTGTTGCTACCGGACACTGCCGCAATGGAAGGGCAGGTTTGGCATGCCATAAAACCGGCTTACATTGTAATCAGCTATTTCTTTTGAAATGCTTATACCAAGTCATGACCATTGCGGACAACAATTTTCCGCGGTGTTTCCGCCTGATTTGTCTTTTTGTCGCAGTGACTTCGGCTCTTGACGACTCTGTTCGGTAATTTCCGACAGATGGAAAGGTAGATTACTGGTTATTCACACTGTTACTGTAAGTATGGATATTACACTGGATCTCAATTTCTGTTTGATTGTTACAACGCTCTGAAGGGAAAGTCACTACGATCATAATGAAAGGGTCCAATTGTCAGGATTAGGCATTGTTGAGTTTTCAATTTGATGTCTATGTATAACATTAACCAGAGAAGGAAAAAAATCATAAATTTAAACAATAAATATATGTATGGTAATCAAAGAGATTATTACATATTCTTTTAAAAAGATAACATTTCATTGCACATTCCACTTTTCTCCTTATGTCAACAAAAATGTGACAAATCAATTAAATCCTGCATGCAGTGCAATTAAATAACGTATAACATGTATAACACTTTGATGTGTTTGTTTAAAGAAATCACATTACTTCAGTATCACAGCAATTTCATAATCAATATCCTTCCAGTAGACTGGACATGAAAGATTAAACGTTATTTTACAATCATTTTATCACTGAACGCTATTACGTGTTTTCACTTTGATGTTGTCCATTCCAGTAGAGATACGACCGATATTGCATCTCTGAGTACTATAGGAGTATAGTAAGTCTAACAGCTTTGTGCAGTTATCACAACAATGATTATATTTCTAGTTTTCTGTGCTAGATTATCTTCATAAAATAACAATTTTAATGCGCCTAATTACAAGTTAATAATTTCACACACTGTTAAAATTCAATAGATTTTCAATTAATATTGGCATAGTTTGTTTAGTTCGATAATGACTTTGACAATGTCATTTACTCGTATGTACACATTTCATGACTAAGTAAAACTCAAAACATAAATCCCTTCAAAGGTTTTTGTTAAAAAAAAACTCTCCTTTTTGTTTTTCCAAATGTAAAAATGGTATAAAATGTTATGATAATATACATATATGTATGACAAGATGCGCTGCAAATGCAGAAATGTATATTTTCGAATACTAATAATGACGATTAGCATCTTTAAAAGCTATTGAAATCGAAAAATCTAGCAGGGTGGTGAGCTGGATTTGGAACCCATAGCTGTATGGCACCTTCTGTTTAGCCGTCTCCAAATCCGTTCACAACTCCTGACGACAATATATGCATGAACACCTCTACAAAGGTGCTGGTAAATCTTTGTCTACTGCAGACGGAGTCGAAGATGCATGTACACATCACAGGGTAGATATTCGTTTGCTACAGGTATATTTTTATAAGTGAAAATGTACCGCGTCATGAAAATAGATTGCACTCTTAGTATTCAATAATAGATATAGCTTGTATTCTGAAAAGTTTATTTTGGTTATATATTGGATGTATTTATATAAACACAAGGCCAATGCTTAATGGGAATTTAATATATACATCTTCTAATCAATGAATCTGATAAAACTTTCCATTATACTTATAAAAATTCATTAAATCAACTTCTGAGTTACAGATTAAGGAAAGATCGGTGAGATAAAAGCAATGCTTTTCACGGGAGAAAATTGATTTTTAAACTAATTTTATTCCTTGCAAACTCTTTGTGAATAATTGTTACCCTTTAAATAAATTCATGACAAACACGTGAAAAGATGTATTGATTTCTAGGCTTATATGAAATTGGCGATCTGGTATGAAATTTCATCATATCCATATTTCATTTAACATTGACTAGTATTTCTATTTTTTCTTTGCTTAAGAAACACCTTTTTGTTGTTTTTCTCTAAAATGTTATTGATTGTCCTAGTTTGATAATTTTGTCCTATTCAAAAAGAGATAAAAACATTATCCATTCTCACAGATACCATAAACTCATTTCCATAAATGCTTTGCTTGCAGATCAGATGAAAAAAGAAGCATCTTACTGGAAAATGAATTCCTTTTCTATTTTTAATTTCTGCAATGCGGGATTTCAAAGTGCAATGTATTTCTTAGGAGAGATTCTTACGGTTATCTGTGTGCACCCTGTCCCACCCTTTACTTCTTTAGTTCTCACTTTTGGACACAACCGTTCCTATTTTTAGTCGTCAGCGATTTCCTTGTCTTGTACTCGCCGGTACAAGACAGAAATTACAAACTTCATAACGTAAGATGGACGTGTGGCTTGGTGGTGAATAAATAGTAGTTTGTGATTACAATAGTGAGAAAATTAATCAAACACCATTGAAAATGCACGATTTATAAATTGGGTAAGATTTCATTGGTTCTCAGTTACGGCAAGCCTCGTCAGAGGAATAGTAAAATCTTACCCCTTGGGTGTCTGACTAATCTTGACCTTGCCTTTTCATCGGTGTAAGATTCATATATTCTTCTCTGTGCCGTACTTGTGTAATGTATTTTTGTCTTTGTTTTTCTTGTGTTGCCATTGTCTCAATTTTTTTTTTTTAGTCCCCTTTAGTCGAAGGGAACTTTAGGTTTGCACTCCGTCAGTCTGTCAGTCCGTCCGTCAGTCCGTCACACTCAGACTTTTTTTCCAAACTATAAAAGATATTTATCTAATATTTGGTATGTAAGTCTACCACTATGAGTTACAGATCAAGTTTGAGTTTGGTTCCGGTTCATTGATTTTGGGTTGAGTTATGGGCCTTGGACTTTGAAAATTCGGGTAAATATAGGTTTTCCGGACTTTTTTTTCTAAACCATTACAGATATTAAGCTAATATTTGCTATGTGAGTCTACTGCTATGAGTTACAGATCGAGTTCGAGTTTGGTTCCGGTCCATTGATATTTTACGGAGTTATGGGCCTTGGACTTAGAAAATTTTGGTAAAATACAGGTTTACCGGACTTTTTTTCTAAACCATTACAGATATTAAGCTAATATTTGCTATGTGAGTCTACTACTATGAGTTACAGATCGAGTTCGAGTTTTGTTCGGGTCCATTGATATTTTACGGAGTTATTGACCTTGGACTTAGAAAATTTTTGTAAAATATAGGTTTTCCGGACTTTTTTTCTAAACCGTTACAGATATTAAGCTAATATTTGCTATGTGAGTCTACTGCTATGAGTTACAAATCAAGTTCGAGTTTGGTTCTGGTCCATTGATATTTTATGGAGTTATGGGCCTTGGACTTAGAAAATTTTGGTAAAATATAGGTTTTCCGGACTTTTTTTCTAAACTGTTACAGATATTATGCTAATATTTGCTATGCGAGCTCGAGTCTACTAGTATGAGTTACAGATCAAGTTTAAGTTTGTTTCGGGTCCATTGATATTTTACGGAGTTATGGGCCTTGGGCTTAAAAAATTTTGGTAAAATATAGGTTTCCCGTACTTTTTTCTTAACTGTCCAGATATCATTCTATATTTGCTATGTTAGTCAGCCACATATCTAGTTTGAGTTTGGGTTTGGTCCATTGATTTTTGACGGGGTATGGACTTTTGTCGTAGAAAAGTTTGTTCCTGACTTTTTTTCTAAACTTTTCCAGATATTGAGCTATTATTTGCTATGGGCCTTGGACTCGGAAAACTTTTTTCTTTAACTAGGTTTGCTGGTATAACACAGAATCATGCCACCGGTAGGGGACTTCTGTATTGCCTTGCAATACGATCCACACTTGTTTTTTTTTATTTACGGTTAGATTCTCGCTTACTTTATCAACACACGAGGTCGAATATCATTGCATCGTGGACAAATACGTCAAAAATGAGTTTTGGAAGGGTAATCCCAAGATCATCCATTTATTATTCCCTGGTAATTTTTATATATTTACTACCTTGATATTTCACAAAATATGAAAAAATTCGATCCTAATTATTTTAGATATGCTGTGAAATAACGAATGAACTTAAGTATATTCAATAAGCAGGAGGCATTAGAATGTTCATATAGTGAAAGCGGAAGTTCACGAAGTGAAAATTAAAGTCGTCTTGATGTCATAACTATGGACAAGATCTTTGTAAGATACAGTAACTTGTGTCTGTTCTTTTTTTTTAAATTGATAAAAATTAAATGTTGAAAAGGGTCTGTAAGTATAGTCATGTGACCCCCGAAAATTCATAATAAAAATAGTTTGAAAACCTTTTCTGAGGATTATGACGTCCAAATTTCTGTTGGAAACGTCAAATATTTTTTTGAAAATGCAACTTTCGGGTACAATATATGTACACAGATTTTGTAAATAAATATCATGGTCCCAGATAAGTTGAAAATAAATAATCTTGCCTGGTTACACTTGAAAATGAATACTCAGTCCACTCCTGAACAGAGACTAATATTGTTCAGGGTCAAATGGTCGTCCCCTAAAACTGAAATTAGGATACAAATTAATAGTTACGATATCACAAAAAAAAAGATCATTGTCAAAGGAAAAACAGAGAAAAAGTAAATTAATAAGATTATGGTTATCATAAAAGAAAAATGTGATTGTTTTATTTATATTGACTAATTTGTGCATTTTATTTTTGGTCGGAAGAATAAACATTTCTACTTAATTTTTGCAGCTAACCAGAAGAATAGCCACAGCCTACAAATTATTTGGCATAGTTATCAACAAGACCTCAAGAAAAATTGCAGTTTGTTAGCGCTCTACCAAATGTTATCATACGAGGACGCGGTGTTTCTGTATAAGATCACCCCGAAGTTCTCGTGAGCTTATACAGACACACCAAGTCCTAGTGTGATAACCAATTTACACCCCAGCTGTTATAGTAAGTGAAAGAAAACCGATATACATTCTTAGAAGTTATTTTCATGAAATAAATATCCTGTACATAATATATATATCCTTATTGTGCCCCACAACGATTCTAAACACTGTAATTCCAATGATTCGTAGTGTAATAGATATAAGGCAGAAGTCTAGTAAAGGAGGCGACCCTGGGTCGAATCCCACTATGGGCAATGGTAATTTTCAAAGTTTTAAAATCTTTATCTGGGAAAATTTTGTGGATAGTAAAATATAAAATTTTACTTAAGTAGACACACCGAAAATTGCCGCGAGTTTTCTCCAAAAATGTTTATCACGGATAACATGTTATACACGAATGGAAAGATAATTTTTTTTACTCTTCAGGCCATGCATTATCATAATGATGAAAAAGTTTTCCATTACCCTTCTATGTTATTTCAACAGAAAATTTGAGTCGAAAACAGAGGGAGTATACCTGGATAATTGAACACCTGTATTTATTGTTACCCTAGGGTCTATCGATTAACCAAAATACGTGGGTCGGGATTCGTAGCTAATAGGTAAAATTATTGTATGTAAATACTTGATTACTGAATATCAACAAAAGCTTTTAACCTGTTAACAAATTCATTTGAACTAAAGTATTTGCTCTGCAAATTCTATTAAACATTTTTGTGTGAATCAGTAAACATATGATAATTCGTTTTTTTTTTCATTGGTCATCCGACTAAACAATAAACAACACCATATATGCAAATAAGATATCCATCGGCAATGCATTAGAGGTCTTTGCATTGGTTTGTTGGTTTGGTAAATCATTTGCCCATCACCCCCGCGTGTCATTTCTTTGAAATTGGAGTGAAATTAACATTAAGGTCTATGGATAATATTTTTATTTGAACTTTGATTATTGCGGTTAATATACCAAGTGTGGCGGTAAAAAATCAGAAAACGATACATATATGTTTTATTATGGTCTTATTCATAAAAATAAATAAAGCTACAGAGATTTAAGCTACGGCAAATTTCATTGTGCGTTCATTAAGTAAAAAAACTGAACCATTCTCAAAGTCTTACCTTGACAAAAATAAAAAGGTAAAAATATTCATTGTTCTAACAAGCGTGAGACTGCTTGGATAATCCGACTCAGATCACCCCTGCTGTAGAACAAAAGAGCTGGGATGTAACATTGGATATCAATGTTGCTTATACATCAACTTTATCTCAAGATGCCTCAAGGGAGTTTTTATCTCAAGATGCCTCAAGGGAGTTTTTATCTCAAGATGCCTCAAGGGAGTTTTTATCTCAAGATGCCTCAAGGGAGTTCAAAGTTGAGTCATGGTCGAATGTTGTTGTAGGAGTTTAGCCTTTTCAAACTTTGAAAATCTTTAAATATGTTTGGTTTCAAATTTCTGGAGCGGCGGAGGTATATGCCTACGCGTATCTCTTGTTTAACTTGTAAATCACTTTCAGATATATTCAAATCGGTATATATTCGAGACTGTTCTTATACCACCTACACGTAAATTTGAAATGAAGCAGCTATTTTCATTCCTTTCTAAATTTGTGTTGCTCTTTAATCATTATTCTAAAAGTAAAACATCGGCGAATACATTACTCCTTTGTTATAAGGACGCGCGGTTTAAAACAACTTTCGAGAAACTACTACATATCGCAGACATTTCGTGAATAACGTACATGTAGCGTTCGTTTAACATGCATTTAACTTATCACCGTCATGAAATTTTGAGCATGTTCAAAACTCTCCAACGCTCCCAACGATCAACAACGCACGCCAACGTGTGTCGATGTGTTTGTGATGTGTTAAGAAAGTGTATCTACTTCACAACGTACACCAGCGTGTTCGAAAATATTCGCACACGTCGACACACGTTGGCGCTGTGCGTTATAGTGTGACAGGGCCATAAGGAAAATCCATAAGACATACGACAATTCCGAGAGCACTCAGAACATTTTAAGAAAGCCGTCATATTAATTATTTTTACTCAGTGTGTCGTATATCGCAAAACAATGTTGGTATAAATGCTAAATCCTCATGGTGGAAACGTTATTTCTCTTTCTCTTTGTT
>MJUU01063589.1:21495-45457 GCA_002080025.1 Modiolus philippinarum | reverse complement strand
GGGGGGGGGGGGGTATAATTAGTTTTTGCATTAATCGGGTATTTGTGCTGTCTGAATCGTTTCTTCATTTGTTTAACTTTTAGTCATGTTCTTTTGGTTTATTGTAAGTTTTTTCTTTGAAAGACAATATTTAAATGTTTTATACCCTTTAAGATGACTTGTTGATTCCGTCGTATCCTCTCCATATAAAACAGAAATCCTTTGAAGAATATTTGCATGAAAAGACGAATTTCGAAGTCGATCGCCGTTATAGGTAAAAATCAATAGTATACTACCAATTAGCGATTTTAGTTTCTTATGTAAATTTGCCATAAGGAAATGTGGGAGGTTTATTGAGATCAAAAATGACCTACATACTTTTTTGTTAAATAATAAAAACATTGTTTACCTAAAGGTCGTTTAATAGTAACTTGTTTAACTCATTAAGGTCAAGTGTATAGTTAGTATGGAACCCAGGCACACTTAAAGCTAATGAGAATCATCCAGGAAAAAGTCGGGAACCCTATAATTGCAATCAAGCAACAACATGAAGGATTAGTAAACAACTCTCACGACACAACAACATGCAAGTCCAAGATTACATCGATACATGTAATCGTAGTTAAAATAGGTTAAACACTAAATACTGCCATAAGGAATGCTTTGCATAAAAAGCCATTGAGAAACTAGCTTGAGGGTCCTCATGGAGGGTCCTAGGAATCAAATATTCATTAAATTTTTGCCTTGCTAATCAAATAATCATTAAATTTTTACCTTGGTAATCAATAAATTTTTGGCTTAGTAATAAAAAAATATATAAAAATGCAAGCTAATAATCAAATAATCATTAAATAAATGCTCTCGTAATCAAATAATCATTAAAAAAATACCCTGATAATCAGGTAATCAAGAAACCCATGACGGGCCTCTAGCGTGTTATAAATATCTATGCGTATTAAATGAATCAACCAGTTGAGTACCATAGCACTATAAAAACGAAATCTTACGTCATTTTTTCACAAAAGTCCAAAGGAACATTATTTATACCTAAGCTTAGCGTCTTTTTTATTAGGATTATAAATGCATGGTTTATTATTAGGAGGAAATGCTGGCAGGTAGAGAGGTCTTAAAACAAGTGTGGAATCGATTCTTGGTGTAAATTTAAGGATTTCGAAATATATGACCTTTATTCCAAAAGCTGCAAAAACGTATAGAAATGCATAATAAATAATATCTCATTGAAATGAGACCTGGGAATGAGACGATCTTCAAAAACTGACTTCATCACCCGTGGCGGTAGCCCATCTTTTTTTCTTGAACTTGCCAAAATGCTGTTCTTATTCCTGAACTCTGACATAAAACTCTTAAAGATAATGAGAATGTAAACAAACAATATATTATAAATTGATATTAGTCAGTCAAAACAATTACATTATGATATATTAGTTACTTGAAAGTTTCATATTGTGTGTGTCAACTAGAGTGAAAGTAAATAAAATAAGTAAGAATGAATTGATTTAAGTTAGAATCAATGAGAATTTTGATAATATTTTGCGAAAACCATTGATTAAGCTTAAAAGCTCTAACGTATGTAAATTTCAAGCTACAGCGTATTGAATTATTGAAAAAGAGAAAAATAAGGCGTCGTAAATTGATGTGCTTAGAAACACATCGCTTCAGTATGAATAATAATTAATGTAATATATAATGGTAATCTGTTTCCTTGGGAGTCCGTAATATGCATTTTATAGACTATTTTGTAAAATCTCAATAAACAAAAATTGTTGGATAAGACTTAGAATAAATTCAAAGTAAATGTATTCAATGTCCCACTGAAGTAAAAATTTTGGGATAAAGCATACACCCGTATTATTTATAACTTTTACTTAACATGTACATGTGAAAACTATGAATGTTAAAAAGGTTGTGTTGTCATCCGGAATACTTGCAGGATATTCCGTCAGGAAAACTCAAGGGCTGCCTATAAAATTTGCCGGACCTACTTTTCCAGAACATAAAGGAAATGTTGTCAGACATTAGGTCCTGTTTGCTTAAAATTTTGCTAGACCGACTAATTCTTGCCTGGTGACTTGTTGACTCGATGATTGCCCTGTTGATATGTTGTGGTTGTATTCTGTCGGTTTTTTGTCGGACAACGGATGACAGTAGTTATAAGAACATTTTGCTAGTTTATTTATGTTTATCGACGATCCCGCATTCATGAGTGCAAAAGCATTGATGTATCATTGCTCAACATCTAGCAATGAATTCCGCTCAAACTGGTTCTAGGGGCCGTCTTTAACTTACTATGAGGTATGAGCAAAGTTCATTGTTGAAGCCTTACGGTGACTTCAAAATGTATGATGTTTTACCATGTATCTGTACAGACATTGTCTCATGTGCATTCACTCCATAGCCTTTCATTGTTTATTGCGTGACGTGACATTCTACCAGGCAGTTTTGGTATATCTTTAGGAACAAACATTTTTCGGGAAAGTGAAAATGGCTTTATGAACGTTAGTGTCGAAGTCAGGACCAGCCCAACTAGTCTACATTTTAAGTGTGTGTTTATCAAATTGCATGAACTTCGACATTTCTTTTCTTTGAAATACATTTGTATATGAAAAATTTTCTTGAAAAAAAATCAGGATTACCTTCCCCGGGTAGGATTTATAACAATTTTGTGTTTTAAACACATGCTTTAAGTGTAAACTCCAAAACAAGTTCTGTATTATTATAATGATTTCAAAATTATTCTAAATATTCAAATTGATAATACGTAATTATAAACTATTTCTGACTGACCTGTTTTCACAATACTTGTAACTAATATTCATCTTTATGGAAGATTATGAAATGCGCTAGATGTTACTTATTGAAAGCTTAAAAATACAGAAACAATTTTGTAAAGTTAAGGTAGATCGACACTAAAACACGGCGCATTCCATTGGCGCATACTTGAATATAGATAGAACGATTTGTCTTGATTTTTCAAGCCGGATTGTTCTTTTGCCAGCCTTTTCATTGTGACGTCATACTACATTGACACATGTATATCACTCACTTTCCCGCCAATTATCTCCCTTTGCCCTAAATATTTTCTTTGCTGTAAAATACGTGAAATAACTCTCTTAATCAAACAGTGACATATATATGTTTTCAGCTCAACAGATAGCTCAAGTGTATCTCTCCAAAATATCAAAATTTAAAAAAAAAATTCTATCTGATATTTATTTCACAAAAAGCTAAACAATAAGAATGTCCTATATATTCTTTGTAAATATTGCTGAAAAATACTGAATTTTGACTGATTTTCAAACGCTGATTACAGGAAAAGATGATCGGTGACATATCATTTTTATTTTATTTTTTTTTAATATACGAGGTAAGACCTTCAAAATATCTGAAAAAAATCTGTCTGAAATTTTTATTTGGCTCGAACTACCTTAAGTAAGTAAACTACAAAAATACCGGGATTGCTATTAAATTAGGCCCCCAAGATGGTCATTTATTTCGACAACTCAAGATAAAATCAAAACATTGTAAAGTAAAAAATAAAAAATAAAAAAAACATGTAAAATCTAGAAAAGCACCAATATCTTAGGGTACCTTTTATTAATACAAAAGTCAGCTAAGGACATAGCTTTGCACAAGGGCGATACACCTTCTTTTTTTTTTTCTTAAGTTAAATGCAACTTTTTATTAACATTATTTTAACCGACTGTAATGAGTTCGTCTTTACTTGTCAGACTAAAAAGTAATCGATCTTCTTATAGGTGCATGTCCTACTCATTCATTTTTTAGCTCTAGAGTTGACTCTTAAAACCATTATGCGCTTGTGTGCAGAGTGAGGACCACATGTATATTCGCTAGACCGTAAAAAAGGCCTGAAAATCATATACTTAACATACTCTTATAATATAAACAATGAATAGATATGGAGTAAATGCACATGAAACAAAGTATACAAAAACATGGTAAAACAAAGCAACGGAACACAACTTTTATTGTTTTCTTTGTGTCGAAATCACCATGAGGACCTCGGTAATGACCTTTGCTCGTACCTCATAGCAAGTTCAAAACGGCCACTAGTTGGATATAAAAAACAAAATGCCAAAATTCGAACGTATGATAGTGTATCATTATGAGGGACAAGTATATATAAAGAGCATACATTTCTAGCACGGGGAATCTTTTTACGGACTCCACACTGAGGGAGATACAACTTACAGGCTTAAATAAACAATAACAGTATATGGAGTAATTAACGCACATGAGACATAGTCTCTGAAAATACATGATAAAACCAAGCAATGGAACAACGCTTACATCCTTGTGATTTCGGGAACACATGCGCACGTGCTTTTATCAATAATTTCTGGGACGTGAGATCTTTTTCTTTCTTTTTAAATGATTTTGCAAAAATATAATTGTTGTCAACACCTACAGATGTAATGTCGTGAACCGCATATATTTCGAGAAATTTATTTCCCGATTGAATAGCCCTTTACTTGACTTCTTAATAGTCATAGTGTAAAGGTTTTTGTGCCGATGTGGGCGTCGGTGAATACATCGGTAAACGAATACCGAAAAGGCAGAATGGGAAAAATACAACCAAAAATTCAAAACCACGGCAATTAAGATGTAACATAAATAAAGATAACTTGACAAAGACAAATGAACAAAAAAAGTAAAAAATAATACGTACACTGACAGTGTGAACCTGAACAAAACACTAGAGATATTATCATGTGCTCCTAAAGGATCTGGTTCATGCTTGGCAGCTGTTAAACTGCAAATGAGAAATCTGGTGTTAAGTTGTATTTGTTGCTTGTCGGTTCTGTAATTAAATCGTCAATTTCTACTCTTATTCCTAATTAAAAACATTGTGTTCCAATGTGATGTGATAACAAACACGCCCAGTAAGTATCGTGCCTTCATCTTCAAAGGAATGTTGGACACGGAACGATTGCACCTAGCACCATCAAAGGAGAAGTCTTGAACATTCTTTGTGCAAAACTTCGAGTATCAAATGTCGTTTAACTTCAGTATTTTGTTATTTACATAACATGTATTACGTAATCGTCATATCAAGCAGCAGGGGGCATGTACAACTTATAATGAAATAATTTTATATCAATTTACCATATGATATAGATATGCGTACTCACAATACCAAATCCTTTGAAAGTACTTTAAAAAAAAAATGAGAATTGGAAACCAAACGCATTATAGTATAAAATACCAATACGCTCAACTCGTATATCGCTATTTAATCTTCAGTGTAACGTTGCAATAGACTCGTAAATTAATCGATGCAATTATATTCATTTATTACCAAAGGGAATTTGTAATAGTGTGTCAAGTTTAACATTGAAGCTTTAACAATGTGTTCTTTTATTAAATGAAATTGATGATTTGATTATGATTAGAAAATTGCATATCAAATATTTACTTCAAACACTCGTGTGCAAAATAACGAGTTGTCATGCTTACAAATGTATAAATTTGGTCAAAGTTTCTGCTCAATGGTGTATTGTTTGTCCAGTAATACACCACCAGTAGATTGTCCAGTATTGAGGTACATAAAACAAATCTAACAGGTGATTTTTTTACGCCTGATACATGTACTCATCTTAAGCAAAAACTTTATAAGGGTAATATTTAAGGTAGTTTGTTAAAGGTCTTGAACTTGCTTTGAGGTATGAGCAAAGCTCATCGTTGAAGGCCTCCGAAGGCTTCATAGTGACTTCAAGATAAAGAAGAACAACAAAAGCGTTGTTCCATTTTTTTTGGTTGTTCCATGTATTTGTAGAAACTATGTCTCAAAAGCATTATAATCTATAGAATATTTATGTATTACAGTTTGCTTTGCGCCCATTTTCCTATTGCTTGAATACATTATATCAATTATATCAGAATGAAAGTTCCCTTATGAACACTACCATGTTCCAAAAGAAGTAATGTGTTTGTTGTGGAACGGAAGGAGAAGAAAGGTATAATTTTATCAAGATTAACAGACACACACACACAAATCATTCCTGGATACTACACGACGGATTTCTTTGACATTTATGTCAACATTTGAAGTACTTTGGAAACTTTTTTTCAAGAGCTTCATGTAGCCTTATCATTCAACTCTGGAATGAAAGCTCGTGCCATTCCAAAAATCCATTACATTCGGATTCTAGTGTATAAAATGTCGCCTTGCTTTATCATTTCCAAACTTTGGTGGTGGTTCAATTTCAAGTACTGTAAAAGGAAACAATCACAATGCACAAAGTAATTAGGGCATTTATATCTTGATCTACTACATTTATATAATTACATTTCATGTAAATTCATTTGAATTCCGTCAATTTGATAGGTGAACACCGATCACGTGGCATATCAATGTGAAGTTGCAATTCCCATGAAACACAATTGACCACATGTTCACGTGGCGGATTAATTTGTAAAAATAGAATCCCAATGTACATGATGTACTTTCCTGCGAATAAATTGTGTTTTTATATATCGGGTTAAAATGTAATTATAAGAATTGAATGTATTAATTTGAACTTTCATAGGGATTATGAAAGTGTTGACCGGGTGCACATTTTCAACATGAAGCGCTACCGCTTCGGTCAACACTTTCATATCCAAATGAAACTTCAAAATAATGCATTCATTTGTTTATTTGTTTAAGCAATATTTAATATATAGAGTGGCGGTCAGTTTTATTGGAGGAGGAAGCCGAAGCACAAAGAGAGAACCACCGATCTTGTGTAGGTAACTTACATACCTACTCAGGTCGGGTTGAAAGTCGAGTGCACCTTTTTGTGATGTACAAAGCGGGGCGCAAATTCAATACACAGAGGTGATAGTATACAGTGATTGTATTACATTTTTATTCTGTTATAAAACTTTTAATACAAAATGAGCCTCTTCTTATTTATGAGCAAAAATCGGGGATGTTTTTTACGAGGTTAATTTTAGTTGAAAAAAAGCTGATGCAGCAAGTTTTTGTGGATTTGTCATTTCATTGTTGTCATTTACTATAAACTGGATTAAATACATTTGATTTAATATGCAGACCAACAGTAGTGCTTTCATGGGCAATTAGTTAAAACCTACTTAAAACGGTTAAAATTTATGAGGCTTGTGCAATCGATTTGGCCTGTTTATTCTTCCTCAAATTGTTTGAAGTTTCAGTTTGTATAACCAGTTCTAAGTCTACAACTGATTGGAGTTCAAATGCTTGAAACCTACTTTCTTGTTCTTTAAACTTTTTGTTGGTCTATAAAGATTTTCAGGTTCCCTTTTTTACAGTTTATCAGAAATTTTTTATTTTGAAAGAAATGATGGTTGTCAAGCACCTGATAATTTTTTAGATTATCATTGTCCGGTTATTTTGCAAAAGGTCGTAAATCATTGTAGACTTACTACAAGTGGGCAGATACGTCACGATCTATTTAGATTATAGACACTTTGTATATTTCGCGAAAATGAAAAGACCCACAGGGGTCGTACAGATGGCAAAATTTCCTGCCCCTACCCATCACTTTCCTTTTCCAGTGGCAATAAAAACTCGTCGACCCGTTTGTTCCACCCACCCTACTTTCTGTTTCTAATGTTAGTTCTTCTTGTCCTTATAGGCCTTTCCAAAAACTCATTTATCTCCCCCGAAGTGATTTCGTTTTTAGAACGGAGCATGCATTTCCGGATATTAAAAGTGGATTTATATAAGAAATAAATACCCGAAAGTGGAAAAGAAAAAATATTTTCTACCTCCAATTCAAAAGAGAGCTCATCATACTAGGGAAAAAAATAACAATATTTTCTAGAAAATGCTATATAACTGAAACAATTAATCAACCAATAAGAAGTATAACAGCTGTTTTAAATTTTGCCATTAAAGCTTGTTGTCCCATTTCTATTGAAGAAATAGGCTGTAAGAATATTGGTTTGTTTGAAAATGGTAATGGTGCTCTGACTTCTGAACCATCTTTCAACATTACCATACAGTCAAAAAGTAGTCCAAAGTTTGCTTTTCCATTAATAAATGTGTTCGAATATGAGTCTTGTAATACGAACAAGTTTCCTTTGATTTTGTTTGCAAAATGCCAATAAAAGTACTGGTAGGACGCGGGGAATTAACCGATGAACTGAACATTCAAAAACGCTTACACTTCATTAAATTCAAAACACTATTTTCTCATTAAGAAATCATTTACAGTGTTATAGTTTTAATGTTCTTTTCTGAACTTTGCAAATGAAGTCAGATGATGATAATAGAGAGGAAAGTCAAAATTTTTTATTGTTCGCCAAGCTGGCTGGTAAACATTTCGTTCATGGGCCCAAAATTGATGCAAAATCATGATTGATACTTCAGAAATTTAGAGCCGAAACTAATGTGTCAAATTATCAACCCCAGCAGAAAAACAATGTTTTAGTAAATATAAGTGGGACTTTCGAGATAGGAACCCTCGTGTAATTGAATTCGTGAACGATCTCCTAAAATACCAGTGAGACGGAATGACAGGATTCTTAATCTATTGGAATAAATATATAACAAATAAAAAACAAAACATTTATGAAATTGAAGTATACACTTATAATTGTTCCTACATGAAATTCTTTAACTAAATTTTAATTGACGAAAAAGTTAACTTGGAGCGTTACAACAGATTGAATATAAACCACCCTTAGCTCAATAGTGTTCATTAATTAGTGATTCCCTCTCAATGTATATATTGATTTTTTTGTATAGTATCTGAAATATATTTCTGGTTGAACACGACTCAAAAGTCCGTTTTGTAATTCCAATAGCTTCTATAATATGTTATTTACAAAGTTTTCCTATTTTCGGAAAACTCTGATGTTCCGTTGTCAGCAAATATCATTGGTCCAATAAGCAAGTTGTTTTGTACATTTTTAAAAGGTTACACTTAAGGTTTTGAACTTGCTATGATGTATGAGCACTGCTTATCGTTGAAGATGTCATGGTGGCTCCAAGGTACATAACAACGATAAAGACGTTGATCCATCGTTTGGTTTTAACATGTATTTGTAGAAACTTTGCCTCAAATGCATTTAATCCATATCCTTATTAATTCACAAAAAAGGAAGTGTTGTTTTGTTAATCTTAAAGTCTTAAAATTTTGTACGTGTGTACAATTGAGACATGAATTGATCTGTTTATTTTTCCTCAAATTGTACGGTTATTTTGCTAAAGGTCGTAAATCATTGTAGACTTACTACAAGTGTGCAGACACACCACGATCTATTTAGATTATAGAATGAAAAGACCCACAGGGTTTTGTACAGATGGCAAAATTTCCTGTCCCTACCCATCACTTTCCTTTTCCAGTGGCAATAAAAACTCGTCGACACGTTTGTTCCACCAACCCTGCTTTCTGTTTTTAATGTAAGTTGTTCTTGTCCATATGGGCCTTTCCGAAAACACATTTATCTCCCCCTTGTCCCTAACCGATATCGTTTCCAGAGCGGTGTATGCATTTCCCGATATTCAAATTGGATAAGAAATTAATACCAGGAAGTTGAAAAGAAAAATATTTTCTACCTCCGATTCAAGAGAGAGCTCATCATACCAGGAAGAAATAACAATATTTTCTAAAAAAACAATCAATCAATTTTTTATATTTTGTCATTAAGGCTTGTTTTCCCATTTGTATTGAAGAAATAGGCTGTAAAAATATTGGTTTGTTTGAAAAGGATAATGGTGCTCTGACTTCTGAACCATCTTTCAACATACGGTCAAAAAGTAGTCCAAAGTTTGCTTTTCCATTAATAAATGTGTTCGAATATGAGTCCTGTAATCAGAACAAGTTTCCTTTGATTTCTGTTTGTAAAAGTAATAAAAGTACTGGTAGGACGTACTGGTGTATTGAACGTTCAAAAATGCTTTCACCACATTAAATTCAAAACACAATTTTCCAATTAAGAAATAATTTCCAGTATTATAGATTTGTTTTTTTTTAATTTTCTTTCTGAACGATACAAATGAAGTCCAATAATGAAAATATACAAGGAACAACGGCAGTAGAATACCGAAGGAACAAATGATTGAAATTTACATAAATCGAAGTCCAAAGACATGTCCAAAACGAGGACACAGAAAACAATGACGTTGGAAAGATACAAAGCACTGAAAAAGAAAATACAACATTCAAAAACAAGGCACTCACAGTGTGAACTCCAGTTAAATTGAGAGCGACACTGGGTGCTCCGGAAGGGTAAGAATGTCCTGCTCTTTTAACAGCACCCGTCACACGACCAGTAGGGCATACATGTTTTGAAAGGTCTGTTAGGTAGTTGATTGGTTAATGTCATTTTCTAACTCTGAGACAAATCCAATTGAAGGCCATTTTACGTGTTACTTCTCTAACCCCCAAACAGTACCAAGGTTAAATTTTGAAAAGCTTTTGCAATCACGTAAGTATTCAAACATGAACAAGGACAGATCGGTACCACAAATATAACTAACGAAGACAAAATTTCACTTTAACAAGACAACACAAAAAAACTAAAGCACTGACAGTGTGAGCTCCCATAAAAACCGACAGCGACATCAGGTAGTCCGGAATGGTATGCATGTCTAGCTCTCTTAACATTGTTAACTCCGTCACACTCTAAGTTAGTCAATCTAGAAAAATGTCAAAATCGGTAGTCAAATCCGAGAAGATGTGAATCTAGCTGAAAATGTCCGTTTTTATTTGGGATACTGACACGTCATATCTTTCAATGATGATATGTTGACGGCCATAGAATTTCTTGAGGGATGAAATTAACAATGGCCGAACAAATCCCCGACTAAGCAGCTTTTGGAACAGTATTTTTGCTCTGTTAAAAAATCACTGTACAAACTAAATGCTCGACAGTAACGTATCAACTGTGAAATATAAACTCCATAGGCTGGAGAGGTAGTAATATTGCTGTTAAGAAAGGGTAAGGTCAAAATTGGGAAATTAAAATCATCACGCTTGTCGTATTGCTTAGATTTCAAACGTCCATCTTCGTCAATATACAACAAAAGATCAAGGTACGAAGCTGAAGTAAGTGTATCAGTTGTTTCTTTAATTTCAAGCTCATTTGGGATAGATCTGATGCAAAATTATTCCTTAAATTTATGATTATTAAGGATGTTCGCTGGTCTATTTTAAAATAACAAGACTTTAAATTAAGTGTGATTTTTTGTTTGAAAATTGAAAAAGAAGTAGATTAAGCCAAAAAAATTGATAGGTTACCGATGTAATTTTTTAGTTTTAAGTGTTTCAAAAAATGGCGGGAAACTGAACTCCTCTGTATTTTTCATAGGTTAACATGAGCAATGTTTATCCAGTATTGAATGTAACAAAATAACACCAATTGAATAAAATTTTGCCAGAATGCTCCCAAAGACGTACATTTTGTATTTTATGAAATTAAGTATAAAAATTAAGGGGTCACCGGGCAAAAAATTATTGAGCTTATAAACGGATAAAACCGGAGAATTCCAAAAATCTGACAGAAATACAAAAACATGACCAGCAAACATCCTTAAGAGACTGTAGATCGTCTATGTAGCGGAAGCTGAAATTAAAATACTGGGCTAAATGTTTTGTTTTCTTTGTGTAAGGAAAAGATAAAACAAGAGGCTCTCAAGAGCCTATATCGCTCACCTGGCCCTTGATTAACATAGACATTTTATGTTAATGAGCCCATATATATAGTTAAACTATAAATCCAATATCCCAAATTAGTTAAAGGGGAGAAGACCTCTGTTAGTGTTTCCTATGTGGTCCAATGTTAAACTATGTTCCCTGCTGGCAGCAATCTTGGATAAAGTGTGAACCTAAAAAAAACAGTTTTCTTTTCAGGGGTCAACATAAAGACTATTTTGTCCAAGTTTGGTTCCATTGACTAAGTAGTTTCAGAGGAGGTGTTTGAATGTGTTTTCATATAGGGTCGAATGTTAAAACTAAGTTCCCCTCTGGTCGCCATGTTGGATATCGCGCTGACCTGAAAAACAGCTTTTTGCAAGGGACCACTCAATAATCATTGCAGCCAAGTTTTGTTAAAATAGGCTCAGTACATTCAGAGGAGAAGATCTTTGAATGTGTTTTCCCAGAGGGTCCAATGTTAAATCTATGTTCCCCACTGGCGGCCATGTTGGATATAGTGCGATCCTGAAAAACACCTTTTTTGCAAAAGACCACCTAAGGACTATTGTGACCAAGTTTGGTTCCAAGGCCATCTTGAATATCGCACTGACCTGAAAAATACCTTTTTTGCAAAGGACCACCTAAGGACTATTATGGCCAAGTTTGGCTCAAATTGGCCCAGTAGTTTCAGAGGAGAAGATCTTTGAACGTGTTTACCAATAGGGTCTAATGTTAAAACTATGTCCCCGCTGGCGGCCATGTTGAATGTAGCGCGATTCAGAAAAACATCTTTTTTTGTAACGGACCATCCAAAGACTATTATGGCCAAGTTTGGTACCAATTCGCTCAGTAGTTTCAGAGAAGAAGATCTTTGAAAGTAATTTCCCATAGGGTCCAATGTTAAAACAATTTTTGCCTGCTGGCGGCCATCTTGGAAATTGTGCGGACCTAAAAAACACCTTTTTGTAAGGGACCACCCAAGGACTATTGTGGCCAAGTTTTGTTCCAATTGGCTCAGTAGTTTTAGAGAAGAAGATCTTTGAAAGTGTTTTCCCATAGGGTCCAATGTTAAAACTATGTTTCCCGCTGGCACCCATCTTGGAAATCTCGTTGACCTAAAAAACACCTTTTATTGTAAGGGACCACCCGAGGACTATTGTGGCCAAGTTTGGTTCCAATTGGCTCAGTAGTTTCAGAGAAGATCTTTGAAAGTGTTTACCAATAGGATCCAATGTTAAAACTATGTTCCCCGCTGGCAGCCATCTTGAATATCGCACTGACCTGAAAAATACCTTTTTTGCAAAGGACCACCTAAGGACTATTATGGCCAAGTTTGGGGCCAATTGGCCCAGTAGTTTCAGAGGAGAGGATCTTTGAATGTGTTTACCCATAGGGTCTAATGTTAAAACTATGTCCCCGCTGGCGGCCATGTTGAACGTAGCGCGATTCTGAAAAACATCTTTTTTGTAACGGACCATCCAAAGACTATTATGGCCAAGTTTGGTACCAATTGGCTCAGTAGTTTAAGAGAAGAGGATCTTTGAAAGTGATTTCCCAATGTTAAAACTATGTTCCCCGCTGGCAGCCATCTTGAATATCGCACTGACCTGAAAAATGCCTTTTTTGCAAAGGACCACCTTAAGACTATTATGGCCAAGTTTGGTTCCAATTGGCTCAGTAGTTTCAGAGAAGAAGATCTTTGAAAGTGATTTCCCATAGGGTCCAATGTTAAAACTATTTTCCCTGCTGGCGGCCATCTTTGAAATTGCGCGGAGCTAAAAAAACATCTTTTTGTAAGGGACCACCCAAGGACTATTGTGGCCAAGTTTTGTTCCAATTGGCTCTGTAGTTTTAGAGAAGAAGATCTTTGAAAGTGTTTTCCCATAGGGTCCAATGTTAAAACTATGTTTCCCGCTGGCGCCCATCTTGGAAATCTCGTTGACCTAAAAAACACCTTTTTTGTAAGGGACCACCCAAGGACTATTGTGGCCAAGTTTGGTTCCAATTGGCTCAGTAGTTTTAGAGAAGAAGATCTTTGAAAGTGTTTTCCCATAGGGACCAATGTTAAAACTATGTTTCCCGCTGGCGGCTATCTTAGAAATCTCGCTAACTTAAAAAACAACTTTTTTGTAAGGGACCACCTAAGGACTATTGTGGCCAAGTTTGGTTCCAATTGGCTCAGTAGTTTCAGAGAAGAAAATCTTTGAAAGGGTTTTCCAATAGGGTCCAATGTTAAAACTATGTTCCCCGCTGGCGGCCATCTTGGAAACTGCGCGATCCTGAAAAACACCTTTTTTGTAAGGGACCACCCAAGGACTATTGTGGCCAAGTTTGATTGCAATTGGCTCAGTAGTTTCAGAGAAGAAGATCTTTGAAAATGTTTTCCCATAGAGTCCAATGTTAAAATTATGTTTCCCGCTGGCGGCCATCTTGGAAATGGCGCGGACCTAAAAACACCTTTTTTGTAAGGGACCAACCGAGGACTATTGTGGCCAAGTTTGGGGCCAATTGGCCCAGTAGTTTCAGAGGAGAAGATCTTTGAATGAAAAGTTTACGCCGGACGGACGACGGACGGATGGACGATGGACGCAAAGCGATGACAAAAGCTCACCCTGGCATTAGCCAGGTGAGCTAAAAAGAGTGGCCTTTTTAGTCTGAGGGGACCAAAATTGTATCGAAATTGACACTTCAGAAATGTGTTTGATGAACCGAAACTGATGTCTCAAATTATCGACCTTGGCTGGAAAATTCTGGGGTTTTTTGCAGAAAAAACAATCTTTTTAGTAGATATAAGTGGCAAATAAGTTCGAATTATAATTTCCAATAGCTTATCAAATGTGTTATTAATAAAGTTTTCCTGTTAAGGAACCCTCTGATTTTCTAATGACAGCAAATATTCATGGTCCATTTGTCTTGTACATTTTGTTGTTTTTAAACCAGAGGGAAATTTTGAAAAGCGTTTTCAAATATTTTTATTTTAATTTACAGTAAAAATCCATTAGCTGATTGCAATGACTTGCTTTGAATGAATTTTTTTCAACATTTACGACAGAACACCTCTTTTAATTAAGAAGATCTGTCGTCAACCCTAATTTTCAACTGTTCTTTTATAATTGCAATGCAAGGATATTAAAAAAATACTATCATTTATCATCCGGCGCCTAAAAACAGCTATGAAATCCAGAAATCCCAGTATATTTGAAGATCCCCTTGTAGAAAGAACTCTGTCCAACCACCATGAAAATTACGTCATTGTCCCTGCAGACAAAGCTTCTAACAACATACTGTTTGTGTGTAAGAAACATTATCTCGACTGTCTTGTGAAGGAGATGGGCATCGACAGTTCATCTGGAAACCCTACTTATACCCCTACTACAATATCGAGGGATGAGATTGTAAAAAATTACACTTCAGTGTTATCATCATTTGGCATAAAAGCTAATGATGAAAACAATCAACTCCCTTACATCTACTGGGTACCTAAACTTCATAAGAATCCATACAAACAGAGATTCATTGCCGGGTATTCCAGATGCACCACTAAACCTTTTTCACAGCTACTCACTACTTTGTTGACCGCAGTCAGAGACGGCCTGAAAAATTACTGTAATAAAGCTTACTCCACAAGCGGTGTGAATCAAATGTGGATTCTTAAAAATTCAAAAGATCTCCTTGAACAGCTTTCCTCAACCAGTCTTACCCATTGCCATAGCATTCAAACTTTTGACTTTTCGACACTTTTTACAACCCTGCCACATAATAAACTGAAAACAGTAATTGCAGATTTAATACATCAATGTTTCTGCACAAAAAATGGAGAACGCAGATACACCTATTTAGTTGTAGGGAAAGACAAGACATATTTTGTTAAGAACCACACCGATTCAAATAAGAAGTACACCGAGACTGACGTAATCAAAATGTTAGAATTTTTGATCGACAATATTTTTGTCGAATTTGGACGTCGTGTTTTCCAACAGACAATAGGGATTCCTATGGGAACAAACTGTGCGCCGCTTTTAGCTGACCTTTTCCTTTACTCATACGAGGCCAAGTTTTTACAAGGGCTTATTCAAAGAAAACAAAAACATTTAGCCCAGTCCTTTAATTTCAGCTTCCGCTACATAGACGATGTGCTTTCTCTTAATAATCCTAAATTTAAGGATTATTTACATCAGATCTATCCAAATGAGCTTGAAATTAAAGAAACAACTGAAACACCTACTTCCGCTTCGTACTTAGATCTTTTATTGAATATTGACGAAGATGGACGTTTGAAATCTAAGCTATATGACAAGCGTGATGATTTTAATTTCCCCATTGTGAACTTTCCCTTTCTTAGCAGCAATATACCTACCTCTCCAGCCTATGGAGTGTACATTTCACAGTTGATTCGTTACTGTCGAGCTTGTAGTTTGTACAGTGAATTTTTGAACAGAGCAAAAACACTGTCCCAAAAGCTGCTTAGTCAGGGATTTGTTCAACCTTTGTTAATTTCATCCCTCAAGAAATTCTATGGCCGTCACCATAGCATCATTGAAAGATATGACATGTCAGTATCCCAAATGAAAGTGGACATTTTCAGCTAGATTCACGTCTTCCCGGATTTGACTACCGACTTTGACATTTTCCCGGATTGAATCACTCACAGTGTGACGGGTGCTGTTAACAGAGCAGGACATGCTTACCCTTCCGGAGCACCTGGTGTCACTCTCAGTTTCACTGGAGTTCACACTGTGAGTGCCTTTGTTCTGAATGTTGTGGTTTCTGGTTCTGTGCTTTGTGTCTGTCTGGCGTCATTGTTTTTGTGTCTAACGTCATTGTTTTCTGTGTTCTCGTTTTTGCCCTGTCTTTGGACTTCGATTTTTGTGAATTTCACCCCTTTGTTCCTTCGGTATTCTACTGCCGTTGTTTTATCTTTATGGAACGTTGGCAACAGCGTATTAATTTAACGGGACTAAAGACATACACCAACTAACTATTATATACAATCAGAAAAGTAAAAATGTAAATTATATAACTTGACATTCTCCAGCCAGTAGACACTACTCATAAGCGTGCCTGGTCCTTAAGGTCCCGAAAAAAAAAATTGAAAACCTACACGTTGATATCTTCTTGCGTATTTTACAACTAATCACCAACAGTTAAGATGCATTTGTTTAGACCGTGGTACGCCCTGCATGTTGAGTATCCCTTTAAGCAATAACGGTACATTATTTGAATACCCGAGGCCGACGATCTTAGATTTGACGGTCAAAATGTAGTTTACAGGCGACACGAGCCTTTTAACGGATATTTTGACCGTCAAATTAAGATTGGCGGCCTCGGGTATGTACAGTTTTTGCGATTCTAATGCAGTTAAACGATTTCAAGTTCGGTTGTTGACATGTATATTTGTAAACAGAATAAACAGGGAACCTACTTTGTCCCTGTTGTGTAGATGGTAGAATAGATGGTCAGTTTTGACCAATCAAAACCTCCGTTATATAAATATTGTATTAGATATCTGCGTGGTCTGTATGAAGTGCATTGGGTTTAATCAGATCCTTAGATTTATTGCTGAGCAGACTTGTAACAGCATTTTTTATTCAATAATTCTATCAGAACAAAAATGATTTGTATTAAAAAGTAATTTTGAGTTATGGAAAAAGTAATTTAAACGAGTTTTTTGTTCATTAATTTAATGAAATCGGTATGCTGAATGGAGCAAGACTACGCTAAAATATAGCAAGTATTGGCTTTAATTCTTGAAATATTAAACCTCTGCATATGACGTTCAAATATAAATCTTGAATCTCTTTATAAGTCACTTCCAATGTTTTAATTTTGTTTAAAATTTTGAATTGTCAGGCTTATTGGTTCTTTATAGGAACCACACGGTCTGGTTAGTTAGTAGCGTCATTGCATATATAAAAGTGTTACAATTAAACTGTTTCTTTTTAAGTTTTCCAATGTGAAGATCTCACAAGGTTTTCAAAGCATAGAGTCAGTTTTGTCTACTTCAGTTGATTATACAATGTTTATATAAAAGACTAACTGTATACAATTATTGACTTTTTATTTCGGTCTACTCATGACATTACGGACCTGGGCAAGATTGGTTGACCTAGGCCAGCCTAATCTTGACCAGGTCCGTATAGTCATGAGTACACCGAAATTAAAAGTCAATAATGCAAGGAAATTTGCTTTTAGTTGATTAGCATAAACGGCATTTTTCGTCCGACGTTATGTAAAGAATGAAGGTTGAACAGTATACTATTTATATATAATCCAAAAACATACACAGTTTTTTTAGTTTTATATTGTAGAAAATGGTTAATAGAAGGTGTAATGAGGATAAAATTTACACCCCTTATATATCTTAACTTTTCTCAGTTCTCGTTTAAAACATTTGACGGCATAACAAGGATTTCAATGCTTCGGATTTTTATTCCCTTTGCAAGTTGTGCTTGAAAAAATGAACGGCCCTTATTCCTTTTATTTCTACTTTGTATCATTTTTGTATGCAACAAATGTCACATAGACGAATTTTAGTAACAACGCGCAATTTGATTGGTTGTTTGGTAATCAAAGACGTCTGTGGTTGGTCAAGTAAAAATCCCGAGTAGACCTGGCCATTACTTTTTAATGACATTTTGCAATTTTAACAACGATTGCGTGAATAGCTGAAGAACCAAGAAATAGAGTTTATGTACATATGTTTCTAATTGATTCAATAGAATGGATTAAACATTTTAAATACATTTAATTAACTTTTACCGGGAAACAGACATTTTTAATATAGTGACTGTAAATACGTTTTTTAAAGCTACTAACGTATCGTTTATAAGCCACTAATCGCAGTATTTTAAGTAACTTTTACTCATTGGGTATATATTTTTAAGTATGTGTAACGGATAGGGCTAGGTTAGGGCAAAAGCTTTTATCCTTAATTTGAGTGTTCGGAAGACGGAGGATTTTACCTGTACAAGACAAGACCTGGCGTGAAGTCTACTAACTCTGAGGTACAAGCAAGGAAATGATGTCTCGACTAATCAGCGAACAGCAAAATTCTTTATCATTCCATAATACTTCATATCGAACTGAAGTGACAGAGTCACCACCACCGAAGTCTAAAAACAATTACATGTATAGTGCCGTCGCTTGAAGACGATAGATTAATTTTATGATGTTTGATTGAGACATGTTTCCAGTTTAGTCAGGTTTCAGTTTAAAAAAAATCAGTGTGATGTGTATTACTTGAATATCTGTTGTTACGCCCAATTCTGATTTAGTTAGCCTGTACATGCCAACTTGACAAGACAAAAAAATGAATTGTGTGCAACAGCAAGCAGAAGGAGAAAACTTGTATTTTATTGTCAAAAAGTTACTTATATAACGCAGGAAGTAAGCAAGTATTTGCCTCATGCATGTGTCCGAAGTAACTCAGGCCATTCTCGATTTTGGATTCAGGGGTATTTCACGTGGTAAAGATTTATGTTTCTTGCAAGTTCAAAATTTGTAAATACGTTGATTTTGTGTATTTAATCTCTTCATTTTACTTTTTGAAATTCGATGAATTATTGGTAGTTGGTTGTTATTATTACATATAAAAAGAAATATTTGCTTGACCCCTTATGATACCAAAACTTCTTTCTGACAACCTTGTATCTTTCCTTATTTACTATTTGCGACTACTAACAATTTTATATTTACTGTTTTTTCTTTGTTGCATTAAAAGATGGAGAAAAAGAACTCTTGCATCAGCTACTTGTTCCGCAATTACAGACCATTCGTAAGTTTGAAAGCATACATACACAGAAACCGTTCACAAATCTGATACTATGCAAAACCGACAGAACTCCATTTAATATCTGAAAAAAAATACATTGACAAACATCTGATAACGGGGCTTGATGTCCTTTTCATTTGATATTAAATCGAGTTCCGTCGGGTATATATATATATATATATAGTATCAGAGGTATTTTGTAGTATCGGGTAGAAAAAAAATGCTTGAAATGCAATGGTCAGAAATTGCTATTCACATCAGACGCAGATTTTGCAGTTACTAGAACATGGTAATTATTTCTGAATTAAGAATACAACATCTATCTAGTTTCCTACCTTATAATCTTTTTCCTTTTTGACATGTCACGTTTTCCGAGGTCCAACCTCTTACGACCAGCCATAAAAATCACAGACATTTTTTTTGCTTATCAAAATTGAAACTACTCTCAAAAATTTCTCTACGTTTTAAAATGGAATCAATGCATGTGAAGGAGTCGCTGTCATCAGACCATCCGCAACCTACAAATTAACGTTGTATTGAATTGCTAATTCTAAAATTTTAATAAAAAAACGGACAAATTGATTACTCTATGTAAATACAGGTAGAATGAAATATATACGGTAGTGATTGGTTAATATATGCTGGGTTTTATTCAAAATGAGAAACAAGGTCGATATCATCAGGCTGGATCCTGTATCAATATTCTATTTCTCAGGTAGAACATTAAAATACATCAATTTCTGTGAAATATACAAGCTAATCGCCTAACACGCCATCCGATCTCCGAGCCGCAGATTTAACTAGAATTCTGACAGGGCAAACAGTTCAATTAATGCTAGTAATAAATTGTATCTGATTTAAATCCATTTTGTGGAGGAAAGGAGATACAATAAATCTTAGAGGGAGGGAGAAAAAATATAATACCATACTACTGATGTCCGAAAAGCTTTTAAAATTTTTCAGCTTTTCATAATATAAACTATTGATAAAATTGTCAATCATTTGTTGTCAGAAGTAGCCTAATTCCAATTGATTTTTAACTAATTTAATTGATGATCAATGGCATACACAATGCATTTTGACACGCAATATAGCTTTCTTTAAATATGGTTCGCTATAGAAATAGAAACATTTTAACATGCGTTCGGTGGCACTTAGATTATAAATATTATATAAACAGAATAAATGACATACATGTTTACTGTATTATCCAAAAAGATATTGAATGTTCATATGTTCAGGTTTGTGATAAATTATCATTATCTTGTTTTTATTTTGAATACTGTGGCTAACATTTGAACTTTATTTCAAATTAACGGTCTTTGAATTAGAGGAAAAAAGTTTTGGTAGAACAACAATCTCAAACAAGTCGAGAAATTCATTACTTTCTTACTTTTCCAATTCTGTTTTATTCCTATTGGCGGATCCGGGGGTTGGAACCCCCCTTTTTGGACAATTATGTAATTTTTAATGAATATCCTGATGTTTTATTAAGAATTATCCCCCAAAAAAATTTCGCGCCTCGCTTCGCTCCGCGAAATTTCCTTTCATTTCCGATTGGAACCACCCTTTTTCTACTTGCCTGGATCCGCGCCTGTATTCCGGAAAATTTCCAGATATTATACTTGAATCCGACGTCAATTTCGTCTGCTACGCATAATGAGCAAAGGGAATAAATTGTATCATGTAGTTGATATTCAGAAAGGGTGTCTTGAAATTTTAATTTGTTATCCATGGGTACATTTTGGGCCAGCGTATTTTATCCCAAAAGAAAGAGATGTAAATTTCACGCTTGAATTTATTATTCATTAACCAATTAGGATAAAATATGTAAAAAATGCATTGCATTTATAGATTACAAGTATGCAGTACAACAGGGCCATTACGGAATAAACAAGATCATTACGGGATAACAGGGCATAATGAGATTAGCAGGGCCATTATAGGATTCAGGATGGCTTCTGTGTAGTTCACTTGGTGTCTGAAAAACGAAAAATTATTATTGTGTCATATATTTATAGTAAAGCACACATTATTTTTGATTCTTTGTTTTGAACGATAGAAAATCGGAAATACAATTTTTTTAAATGTAGTTCTTTGATCTAGTGGTCTGACATATTTAATCAAAATTATAGGAGCTGTATCATGAATGACGCTTAACATCTTGACCCTACTTGGGACCAATCCGGCATTTTACTCATCTCATCATCAGGGATTAGAAAATATACGTCTTTTCTTGATTTTTTAAAATAACAAAACAAATTTTAGATTTAGTTACATATATATAATTTAATGTTTGCAATATAAAATTTTAATGTAAAGTGATATAGAGAAGACCTCGCAGTTACTGCTGTAATTTAATTACAACAGACACGAATTTACATCATTCCTTGTTTTTTTAAAACAAAGTTTTTAGCACTTAAACAGGGTGAAAATCCTCAATAGCTACTTTTTTGTTTCAGATATTTGATCCAACAAACGACTTTTCATATAAAAAATGAGTTTCCAGAAAAATTTTTTATATACATTTACATTCACTTATCAATCTATTGAATTTCACCAATCTGTTTAATTAAAGTTTTAAGACGCTGGTATTTTCGTAATGTTTAGTCCTGGTTTGCCCACATATATTTACACCAATTATCAGTTAGTTAGAAAAACAAAAATACACATGGTTAAGTGACCATAAAATTATATAGTCTGTCTCAAATATGTATACCTTTCTGTGTTCATTTTCACTTACATTAGTCATTTTTTTTTATCTGCAGAAGTAGGCAAAATGGATATCATAAGACATAAAAGTTATGTTACATTATATAGTTTATATGATTTTTTTTTGTTTTTTTTTAATGTCAAGTGGGGACATTTTGAAGTCAATTTTAATATTTTTTGTACTTTAACCAATAAAAAACCAACAATTAAATTTGAAAGCTTTATGATATAGCTATCCTTTTGAATTTCAGATATATTCTGAGACTAAAGTTAGATATATTAGTTCAAGATACATGTAAATAATATAATAAGAATTTTTAGTAAATTGTAATTTTTGTGTTGTTTAACTGAATACGACAAATCATTTAAATTTAGAGTAAGATATTAGTAGGTTTTATAGATATGACAAAGTGTAAATAAAAGTATCCGAAAAATACAGGTACTGCTCACCCTACGGGGATGCAGATGTGTAAATAAAACTGACCAAAACTATAGGTATTGCCCATCCTACGAGGGAGGGATGCAGAACTGTAAATAAAAGGTTGCTCTTATTCTTTTGTTTTTCATCTATTATTTTTTGACTTCCCGGTGTTATGATGTATGCTCTTTACTTTTCGTAGATAAAGTGTACTTGCACATGAGATTATATCTGATGTGTACACTTTATTTGGAACTAATATCTAAATTTATGAAATTCTAAAACCTGGCACATATAATATGTACCAGGTTTTAATTAAAAATTCTGACCTTTAACTCCCTCCATCGTAGCTTTGTCCTTAGATATATTCGATATTACTGATCATTCTTATTTCGTATGGCTTTATGTATTTTAAGCATTTTTTAAATTGTTGATTTCCTTTGTTTGGGATCCAGTGCTGCTGATGAGGAGTTAATTTCCGAAAAGGCCATACAGCGCATTAAAATTTATTGTTCATTTACNTGTTGTTTATTCTATTGATATGTAATAAACAAGACACTATTTGTGTGATATTTTAAATAAAAATGGACCTTGCTGCTAATAACATTGTATGCGAGTTCACCTTAAGGTCTCATGTAACCGTTTAGCTTCAATTTTTCTCATGTGTCTGTTTTTCAAGATTCACATCTTGTTTGCAGAGTTTTACTGAAAAAGTGTGAAATGACAGATATGTAAACCTGTACCTCTTTGGAATCCTTGGAACAAATACTTTAATTTACATAGACATCTGAGTCATTCTGACAATATATATGTGCTGTATGTTTCCATGGAAACATTTGCAAAAGTTGAAAAAATTACCCTAAAATTTGCAAAAATTTGCAAAAATGGTGCCAATACACAAGTCCCCCCTCAATGTATACGTTATGAACCAGCATAGCCACTATGATAGCCTGAAAGCCCTTCACAAACAGTTTGGATTTAGCAATAAAAAAGGATATCATTAAGGATAACTTTTCGAAATAAAATACATCGAACACTTACATCCATTTTCGCACCATTTGTACAACATGCTATTTATACCGTCCATGCTGTGTGTCATGTGACCAAAACAAACAGCTAATAACCTACTGTAATGAATAAATTCACTTTTGATTGATTTGTTTCTTACATGTACTATCATTCCCACAAAATAGAATAAAATTGTTCAAATAAATCCACTATTACAACAATGACATCTGATCAACCATATCATAAGCATGCACAAATTTTTGACGCACTCTTTAACTCAGCATTTGAGGCACTGAAAAGGGTATCTGAGACCTTTATACACCTGACTAACATCAGCCCACAGACGCGATCTTGTCCTCGAATGTATCCTTAGATTTTTCCTAATGTATATGAAACATTTTATCACCAAATTTAGGAAACCGGCATCTT